>CAKNXH010057812.1:32124-50958 GCA_932178445.1 Andricus quercusramuli
CTCAACGACCAGTGTTTCTGTGCTCTCCAGTCACCCCCTCCCTCCAGGAAATAAAACACTCTGTGCATTATGATATTATTTGTATAGCCCTCAAAAGATAATTAATTGGATGCTGAAATTTGTTGCGTGTGCTTAAAAAATGTAAATTAATAAATGAGAATTATACCAAATTATACTTACTTCATGAAACAACCTCAACATCCATAGTTGACTCATAGATTAAATTCCTCGATAATCAATGTTGAAGCAGGAACACAATGTTCTAATTGTTTTTTTAACAACACTGAACAGCACGAATCATTCAATGTTGAAGCAGTAACACAATGTTCTAATTGATTTTTTAAAGATCATTGTCATGGTCAAGTCAATATCGTGCCGGAAAGATCCGTTGGGTGGCTCTGACGCAGCAGTCTCAGAGTTTATAAATTGTTAAATTTTGAATTGCATTTACTTAAAATGTACTGCAGGACTTATGGCAAATGAAATATTTACCTTATGATATGTTTTATTTTGTATTTAGTTAAGTCTTAGTATTTACTTAAGTCTACCTATTAAATTTATAGCAAATGCAAGTTTAAATTTTACGATTCAAACTCTGGACACTTACGTCTGTAGAATTGAGAGCCGCTAAATGGATATTTTAGACCCTACAATTGTACACTCAAAAGGTATGATGAAATAGGTCTATTTATGAAGCAATCACCCAGGAATTCTAAGAACTTCTGAATTGTCTCTCACATCAATTAACTTTATAGTCCATTCATTTATTCGTTGATCTGCATACTTCTACTGTTTTCGACTGCAGGAAAAACCATCAACAGATAAGCAAGAAGTCGCTTGTACCCAGGGATGTGCAGTTACGCGTAACTGGAGGATTTTGAAGTAAAATACCTAAGTGAAGTATTTTACGTAGAAAACAGGTAAAATACCTAGTAAATTACGTACCAAGATGGCGGACCTGTAGAACTGTGCATAACCTCACTTTTTTGAATTTCTGTTATCGGCATTCCTAAAAGGGTGTAAGAGTTTGTTTTCAATGCCTATATTGTTAATTGAAAAATAATAATGTCAAACAGGAATGTGCAGTTACGCGTAACTGGAAGTTTTTTACGTATAATACCTAAAGGAGGTATTTTGCGTAAAATACCTGGAATATGTAAAATACATGTAGAAAACCTCTGATTGGCTGTCTGATTCGAGGTTTCAATTCCCCGCCTCAGAGGTGGCGCCCTCATATAGAGAACAAGACGTAATTTACATCATGTAGAAAACTGATGACGTAAAATACCAGGTAAATTACCGTAGAAAACCAAGTAAATTACCACGAGTATTTTACTTACCCATCACTGCTTGTACCATACGTCCGCTCTGGGTTTAGGAGCAGGAACCATAAGAAACATAGAAGATGTGAATGCCTCAAAATTATAACCCCTTAAGCGGGGCGCACACACATTTGCACAGTGAATAAACACAAGGCGCAACGCACAAGAGAAGAAGTTTCAACGCACACGGATCCGCATAGCTACTCCCTATGCACCAGACTTGCGGGCTAGCGCTTGTAACCTCAAAATGTGAAGTGTTGACGTGAGAATTGTAAAAAGTGTGTTTTTCATGGACAGTTAATCTAATATTTATAAAAGTAAGTGATTTTATTTGAAATAACTTCTTCGTCTGTCTTTGATTATGAAACAGTATTGTTTCAAGTTTATCAAAGACCACTGTTTTGAGTTTATTTAACAATATTGGGTTCAAGTTTTAAACCTGAAAATTTGACACATTGGAGTAGAGAAATTTTTTAAATTATTATACTATTACACTTATTGTAAAATAATATGAATATCAAAGAACATTATATAATGTTCATTTAACGGTGTTTCTTTTAACTTTTAACTTAAAAATTTTTACTCAATTTGTGCATTTTAATTAAGAAATTAATTCAAAATTTCAATGTTTTCGACTTCTCTTTTCGTAGACAAAAAATTGTTTTTGTTAAATTTTATATTTTTATCATATTTGCAGCGATGGACACGATGGATGATGAAGACGAGTTACTCTTTCTTTGTGCTTATCAGATATGTATCACAGAATTGGCATTAAAAAGGCGTCGGAGGAGCAAAAGGTTATTTGTAGAGAGTCCAGCACAAAACTTCAATTTATTATATAACTTCCACTTTTAAAACTGGAAACACTTTATAAATAAACGATGCGACGCGTGACACTTGCAAAACAAACGACGCGACGCGCGAGAAATTTGAGGTTGGAAAACTGAAAATCGTCTGCTACCAGTGGCTGCAGATTGCACAAGACGGCTGCAGATTGCATGAAAGTTCAACGTTCCGAACTTTTCGACGCCTTCTGCGCCATGCTGTGCGGAAATCACAGCGATTGAAATGGAGCCCTGTGATTGGTCGAGAATCTTGTGCGCCATGCGTTGTGCGCTGTGCAAATGTGTGTGCGCCACGCTTTACCCTCAAGGCCAACAAACTCAGTGTCGTGAACAGTGAAACCGGTTTGAGAACACACCACAAATTAGAACCGGCCTTAATAATCCAACATGGCGCAAAGCATGCAGCTATTGCAATATTTTATATAGGAATTCAAATTCAAGGACTTTTTAAATATTGGAATTTTGCCCGAAATTCACGAGCGAACACGGCGACCACGACACCACGACCCACAAGAAAAATAGGTTATAAGAAGTATTTTTTTTATATTGACGCATGCGCACTGAGAGTTTCCAATCGGACTTAATATACGTCAAATCACGTAGAAAAGTAGAGAGGTAATACACGTGGTAGTATACGCGTAGAAAACCACGTATAAAACATAGAGTATTATACGTTACCAACCCTGGAGACCAGACGTCCTTCTTTGGAAGGACATGTCCATCTTTTTCTATGGTTGTCCTTCCGTCCTTCTTTTTCAAGTTTTTCGTGATATTTCGCGTTTTTTATTGCGTGAACCTAAATTCTGTTCACAATTTTTAAGGAAATTCACGTTTGACGTTTGACTTGGAGTTATGGCCTCATTGGTCACGACGTTTGCGGAACGACGAATGATGTTCAATACTTCCACAGAAAAAACATCATAAAGTTTACATCGTTGATTTGAATTATTGATATTATTAAATTTGATCTACAGTTGAAAGATTTGCTGCAACAAAAATTGACCTCAGCGAGTAAACTTGTTAAAAAACTGAGATAATTTCATGTTGTTAAACTGTCTCAGAATCATAATTTAGAGAAAAAGCGTTGTCTACTATGTAGTTGTAGTCGACAACAGTGCGAAAAACATGAAAGTGTGAATGAAAACGGTCTGGGAATCAGGACACCAGATTTTAGAAAACATTGCACTTATTAAATTTTCATTTTTAATGAAAATACATTTTCTGTGACTGAGAATAAAGCACTTCACATCAGTGGAAGAGTCGCCATATTCACTATGATTTTGACCGTAGTTCACAAGTTTTGAGGTAGAAATTTCCGTCCTTTGAAATTAAAATTTGAAATGTACTTTTACATTAGGATTGATTTTCAATTATTAATGTTCAAACTTTACTTTATGCTGAAATAAATTAAAGATGTAACTTATGTATCACATTAGAAATATTGTTAATGCTTCAACCTCAAAATTAATTGGATTTCTATTTTTCGTTTTGTTAAAAAACAAACGATGGTTGTTGTGTCAATTTTTTTATTTTCATTCACGAAAAATAAGTTTTATTTCGTCTGCGATAAATCTAATCATTTTAAAAATAATAATTAAGTAAGCGAAAAGTTGTTTTAAATCTGGCGTCCTAATACTCCTAGTTTATAAATTGAATTCACTCATACTTTGCCGTTTTGCCATTGCTGCTAAGGACGTAGCAGACGACAGCTTTTATTCCATCGTAGGATAAAATTTCGCTAAATAGGATTTAAAATTTAAGAGCGGATAAGTTTACATGCAACAAAATTTAACTTTAGTTTTTTCTGTATTGAAAAGTATGCCGATTCCAAGACTTGTGATTTCTTTACCGCAAAAAAAAACATTGAATCTAATCCGGAAATTTTGAAAATAGCGCAATATGTCTTTGCTATTCCTGGGCATAATGCCAATTGCGAACGTATTTTTTCTCCTATATATTCTGAGTGGAGTGATGAACATGATCAAATGTCACTTGAGACAGTTGAAAATATGATAAATATTCAGTTTAACTTAAAAAACCTACCATGTCTCGAATTTCACCAATATTAAAAAAAAGCAAATATCAATTTGTTAAAAAAATTGGAAGTTCTGAAAAGTATATATAATAATCTTCATATTATGTTACTATATTGTTTGAATGAAAATGTTGATCTCGAAATAGTCATTTGTATTATAAATACTTATAATATTATAATATTATTCATATATGTAATGCTCCGTGTATAATTTACTCATGTATTGGAGTAATAACCTTTTCCACTTTTCTAATAGCGCGCCAAATTGGGCAAGAGGTGGGGGAAACATAATGGAGGGAGGGAGTGGGGGGTCCTTCTTTTCCTATTCGCGAGTGCACTGACGGGGGTGGCCTCTAGGCGGAATGTTCCGGAACTAGTCTCGGAGCTGAGATTTTAAAATTAACTTGTAAGAAAGCAAAAAATCTTTAATTATTTCACGCAGAGCCTTTTTTTTACTGGAAAACCCCGAAAATAGAAAGTACAGGTCTTGCTTTATTTTCTAGAAATTTTTTTTCTTAAGTCTGCTCAGTGTCCGTAAAATATGGAGCGATTCGCGTGTCAGTGTGATGTGACATTTCAGAGAGAGTTCATCTCCGCAACAATATTCTTGATTAAAATGAGTATTTCTTTGAAAATTGGTAAGTAGTAACCTTTAAACATTCCTCTTATAGCCAACATTCACAAAAGTACTTATTTTATAATGAAGGTGAAGAGTATTTGTGTTTTGTGTTTATAGCTTTCATAACCTAAAATGCATATTTAAAAACATTTGATTAATTTGCCTAATAGATTATTTTTTTCTAAAATAATATTGTTAACAAGATTTCACACCAATTAAGTAATAAGTGTCTTAATTTCTTTCAGAAATCTTCAAGTCTGTGTGTATAAGTACTATGATAGAAAATATTTTGATCAGAAATTGCTAACAAGAATAGAATTATTTCATGTGGAATTAAAGACTGTGAAGCGAACGAATACAAGATTATGGCTGTATGCATGTCAAGTAGTAGAGAAAACACTGCCAGAATTGTCACGTACAATGTGCTAATTAAAATGAGAGGAAAGCGAATGATACCTTCTTGTTCGTGTTTAGCAGGAGCGAATGGGAAGTGTAAGCATGTGTTTGGGACTTTATTTTATATCAATCGGTATGTATACATTCTTCTAAATGACGTATTTTTTTTTGCCAGAAAAAAATCATTTATTACGTAGTACTTATTTTTTTAGATCAAAATAATTTAGAAATAAAATTTTTAAAACTTACTTGCAGGGTTGGCTTGGAAAATTTACCATTTCTAAGTTGTACTGATGTTGAGCAAAAATGGGGTAAACAAAAAAAGGTTGTAAATAACGTTTCTGGTTCACGTTTAAAAGACTTATGTCATTATAGGAATCAAAAGCAAGTCGAAAGTTTTGAAGAAGAATCGGATGATGATACCGTACTAACTCTGCTGGCAGGTATTTACGATCAAATGAATAATATAAATAAGTGAATAAACGTTCGAGAAAAGTAATTACTTCTCAAAATCAGAAAGTAGTATACTAATTTTAATTATAAATATATTAAAACCTATTTTACAATTTGTAGTGGTATGTAGAAAATTTACTATCTAATTTGAAAAAATTTGTCTGTTTTTCTTTCTCTGTGTGATGATTATTTCCAATCAAATTTTTAGCAAACGGTATTTTCTTACTTTGTAATGTTTTTCCTTTCATTAGCTATTCCAGATTGTGAAGCTGCAATACACCTTTCATGTACGAGAGAAACGAAATCCAAGATTCAAAATCTACGCATTTAAAGATTTACGAAAATTTACGATAAAGAATTCTATTATAGAAATATTTTAAATAGGCAAGTTTCAGCTTTAAAATTGCATATTAAGGATTGTTGAAAAATTATTAATCCAACAAGAATAAATATAAGTTTAATTATTTCTGAATGTAGATATCGTTTAATACTGAAACAATACGCTTTTAATTGTGATGAAGATGTAAGTCCTGTAGAATGTACTAGTAATGATACAAATAGAAAATATAAAGTATTATGATAAAAACTGCTTCAAGACTTTTCATTATCTATGTAATTATTATTGCTAATGCTCCAGCTTTTAAAACGTCGTACAATAAAGAGAGATGGTATAAACCGAAATTTAAAAATTTTATTTCATTATACACAACGTACAATTATATTTTCCATTAAATCTCGATCACTGATATAAAATCATAAAGTTATAGAACAAGTTCTATTTTATAGAATATTGATTCAGGGGCACAATATCTCAAGAACCAATTACTTACACAAATTTATCAATCGATCAGATTGGTGGACTGAGGTTTACGATAGCACAAACTACTGTCATAATATGTTTGCTCCATGGTGCCATGTCCCACGTTAGAGGTCCCTTTGAAATTTTAAATATTGTGACTCGCTGGAAAATTCGTTCTATGTGCACTCGTGCAGAAGAAATGCTTTGATTGTATTTCGATTGTTGAGCAGTGAATTGCCTCATATTTTTACGACGGAAATGTGGACGAATCAAAGTAATCCCTCGTTTTCGGCATTCCACGTCAATTAGAAAGCCTTTGTCAACCATGACCGTTTCCGAACGAGAAACTCTATTCAGAATTCCTGAGCTGTTGACAATGAATTTGTCAGAACTTCGTCCTGAGTATGCATCACTGACAACTGTTGTTAAACCGGATGGAGCGACAGCTACTGCAAATTTGACAGTGTTACATTTCTTGTAATGGGAGTACGTTTCAATTCTACATGTTAAACCTTTTCGTTTTTGAATCGGAATTTCCGTGCATTCCAAAATAATTCTCGTTGAAGGAAAATTTGCGAAAACTTTTGGCATATTCTCCAATATTTCTTCTTTTTCAGGCCATCGAATTAATTTCTTCAGAACTTCATGTAGTTTTAAAAGGATCGCGTAAAAAAATTTTCTGCAATAACTTACTGAAATTCTAAATAAGACAGCCAGGCATGCAAATGTCATGTTCTGCTTTAATTTGGTCATTGTCAGGATAATTCGACTTCCCGTGCTTAGGAAAATCTTTTCTTTTTCATTTGAATCCTTGCCTTGTTTTGTTTTCGCTGCTATATTCATTTCTATATAATCCAGAATACTGAAAGATTTCAATCCTATTACTGCATTCAAAGCTCTATCATTTTTCAGTAAGTCTGGCAAAGCAAAACTTTGTTCTTTGCAAACTAATGTTTTCTCTTGAGAATTATTTAAAATCTCGGAAAAGTTAGTTTGCATTTCAATTTTATTGCTTGAATCTGAATTTTTTTTTTGATATTTGTATTAAAGGATTCTTTTCGTCTCCTGATATCGCTGCTCCTTGTGACAAATCTTTGTCAGTTGTGACGTTGTTTATACAATCCGAAATAGTCCTTCCTTTATTACTGTTGTCCTGTTCCTTCTCGTAGAAATTGTTGTCAAGTTCTGTCTGGGTTCCCTTATCTTCAAATGTTACTGTCTTCTGCTTCTAGTTAAAATGCATCTGGGTTTCCTTATCTTGAAATGATGAACTTGATGTTCTCGCTTTGACTTCTTTTGAAGATGGTGAGTTCCCAGACCTAAAGAGAAAATAGTACGAAGTAATATGGTCAGCGGATCTGAAAATGTGTCCTATTACCAGGAACCGTTACGAAATTAAGAGGCAGTTTTTGATATTTTCCAATAATTTCCATAAATTCAGAATAATGTAATGAAAAAAGAAAGTTATATATGGAAAATAATTAACAACTAATGGAACCGTGAGGGAAAAATTTCAAAATTATGTTTCGTTAAAGTTTTCTGGCGAAAGAAACCAAATGAGACTAAACGAAATTTAGTTCCGTTTCACTCAATTTCCTTCACCATAAAACTTTCACAAAATACAATTTTGACATTGTACCTTCGTAGCTCTTCACAATTGTGACATTTCTCGTGAATACTTCTTCATTACCTATACATACCTTGATGAAACATTAGAAATTACTTCTACTTCCATTGAAGTTTCTTGCTCATTAATTTCCCTAAAACGAATTTCAAGATATATTTGCTATTATGACTCAAACGAAATTGATTTTGCTTAATTAACATTTTGCTTGTAAGAAAACTGGTAATAAACTTCTCATTGCATTATCGTTTTACTATTAAGTCATATAGATGATATGTAATTAAAATTCCAATTTGAAAGAGTTTAAATGTCGAAAGAGAATATAATAATAGTAAATACGGATTACCTCTTTATTCGCTCCCGTTTTTTGGCACGTTCTTTTCGCTGCCTGGCTAGAAAATGATTTTTCTTCTGTTCCGTTAGAAGAGTCAAAGGCAAGTTTAAGGACGATACAGCGTTCTTTTTCAGATGGTTTATACGTGTACCAAGAGCTACAAATAATTTGGTAAAAATTATTACACCATGCAACTTTGTCACCTCTTGAAAATATATTGAATGTTTGGATCTGGAAAGTACTTTTTCTGTCTTGTAACCCATTTAAAAAAAATGAAATTATAATTGATTCAAACTTCGTTTATATTGCGATTGTTATTTTGAGGTTATATCCAACCGAGGTTATACATTTATTTGCACGCACATGTATCGCCTTTGTAAATAATACATTACAATAAAATACGGTGGAAAAATATACTACGTTTATTATTTGTTACCTTTTGGTGAATAATCCTCGCCTTTAAAATGTTTACTGCAGACAGTGAAGTGCTCTTTCACATTTTCCATTTTTAACACTTTTAACCATTGTTTGCGTATTTTACCCTCTTTTGGAAATTTGTGCAGACTGATCTCCTCGCTTTTTTTGGTTTCGCATTGCGGTACCCAACACTTCTTTTCGAGTTTTTAAATATTTTTTTGGCTCATTTTGATTTCATATTCTTTCATGTCGATCAGGACAATCAGACTGCCGCGCACACTAACGCTGATCTTTCCATATTTTACCGACACTGAGCAGACTTGGGGGAAAAAAATTTCTAGAAAATAAAGCAAGACCTGTACTTTCTATTTTCGGGGGTTTCCAGTCAAAAAAAGGCTCTGCGTGAAATAATTAAAGCTTTTTTGCTTTTTCACATGTTAATTTTGAAATCTCAGCTCCGAGATCAGTTTCGGAACATTCCGCCTAGAGGCCACCCCCGTCAGTGCACTCGCGAATTAAGGGCCCTTTCACACGATTACAGATCCGCAAGTTGCGGACTTGCGCTAGTCATGAATATAGTGAAAATAGAGATTTTTCCGACAGCGGAAAAATCTCCGAAAGGCGGTAATTTGAATGCTCGATTTTTTTTTAATGGAAAATTTAATGTTTTACAAATTATAGGCAATTTTATTGAGCTAACAATAATAATGGACGAATGAAGACGATTAATTAAATACATTTTTCAATGTTTTGACGAAAAGAAACGAGCACATCCCAAATCAGCTGATTTCTGTCAAAGATATGTATGCATGAGTTTCGGGTGTTTCCTGCTTTGTCTCGCTTCTCAAACAAACTAATATTTTCGTGCACATAAGGTAAGTGTTTTTGACAGTTGTTAACATAATAAATTATCATGAAGAAGCATGTTTAATTATTATTGTACAGAAGCAACTATAGAGAGGTTATGTTTGGGGTTATGCCGGCTACGCTTTTGTAAAGACGTACCGTAAGTCTTATAAAGGCTGTTGTTTGCAAAAGCATCATATTTTTATGTTTACAAATACTAATTACACTCACCTTCTGTGCAAAAAAATATTATTTTGTTGATGGAGCGACACAAATCAGGGAACATCCGAAACGTATGTACACAGAACTTGGAGAGAAATCATATGATTTAGCATGGGCTTGTTTCTTTTCATCAAAACACTTGAAAATGTATTAAATTCATCGCCGTTATTCCTCCATAATTATTTTTAGCTCAATACACTTGCCTATAATTTGAAAAACACAAAAGTTTCTATTTTTAAAAAATCGAGCATTCAAATTATCGCCATTCCGAGATTTTTCCGCTGACGGAAAAATCTCTATTTTCACTATACTCATCACTTGCGCAAGTCCGCAACTTGCGGACCTGTAATCGTGTGAAAGACGAGCGGATCCCTCCAGTCCGTGCCGTGCCCCCCACCACTGGAACCACTATGCGCGCTCAGCCAATGAGCCCGGGAGTGTTCAAGCGGTTCGAACTCTTCCTCTTCACGTTACAGTACACTGTATAGCGAGAGAATCTCTGGTATAGCACAACAGGCATTACACTGTCTGCAAGTATCAACGAAAATGTTAAACGCCTTGCTACACAAAGTAACCAACACTAATACCAAGTTATTTAGAGATTTATATTTTTGCTTTCTCATTAGGTAAAGTTGCAATTCTTATTTAATCCTAATGTCTTATTAGGGTGAATTTTATTCCTTGAAGGATTATGTACAAATCTCTTTGGTTCGTTTCAATTTTGGAGAATTTATTTTACAATAATATTGTTTATAAAATTAAGAAATGTACAATTCCTAAAACTATTTTTCGAATAAAAACGCATCAAACAAATGTGTAGAAATAATAGGTCACAAAAATAATTAATATATACCAAAAAAAATTATTACAACGAGAGTATATATATATATATATATATATATATATATATATATATTCGTTCGGTTTATTATTCCGTATATTCGGTTCGGTTTCGGTTTCGATTCCCTTGGAATAGAACCGAAGGGCTTATGACAAAGCCACCGAACGCGTCCTCGGGTTGCGGATAGAGGGTCCCCGTACCAAGAGTTTCTGCTGAATATGGTTACAATAATTAATAAGCAGTCGCGGACAATTGTCCAGGGATGGTTCGGAAGGAATAACCCCTAAGCGAAAGTGTGAGAACCGTGCCGAAAGCTGCATGGCACCTGGGCGAGGTGTCTTTAACGGTGACTCTGGGATACCGGGCGACGTCTCAGAGTATCAGCCTTATTCTTGCACGCGGGGCTCTACAAGGATTGACAAACCCTTTCCCTAGCTGCTTGTGGGAACAACAATGAAACCAACAAACCACCAAAATGTTGTAGATGTCGTTCAAAACGATCGAACGCGCAGAGCACCCGACAATGGATCGGTAAACAATGCCGATCATCCTAGAGTACGGGGTGCTGAAAATAATTTAGATGGAAGCACGACGACGAACCGGCGAAACGCCCACATTCAGTGGACGGATCAACTTAAGAATGACGTGCTAGACTGCTACGATGCCAGTATTATCCCTGTTCGCGGAGGCTTTATGGCGCGTATGCATACTCTGTGGTGCCAGAAACACCCAGAGCTTCAATACGTTTCGCATCAGTCTTTGCGAAATCAAGCCGACTACCTCCGGAAAAATGGATATGTACGCGGAGCGCTTCCTCAACCGCTGCTTGAACAAGCTGCAGACGAAGATGAAACGACATTAAGACCAACCGCAGAAAGCAGGCACCTTCTGGAAGATGATCGCAATTTCAGTACAAGGAGGAACATCAACATGCAAGTTCCTCTTAAGCCCCAAGATCTGGCTGAAATGTATGCCTACCTTCGTGGAGATATCTCGCAAGAGTCCGACCTCTGGACCATCAATTGCTCAGTTTATGGTGCTGCGAGAGCTTTGGCTGGTTCAAATCGAAGGCTGAAACCGCCTATGGATCAGAAGACCAGAAGACGCTTGCATCAACTGAACAAGAAAATTGGATGGGCAAGACAGAATGCGTCCCGTGTTCAATGTGTGATTGACTACATATCATCTGGTAGACCGTTCACGGAAAGGGTTCGAAAGTTCGCCCAAGAACTAAGGACCTTGAATCACACACTGAACAAGTCAAAGCTGCTGACAATCAAGCAGCATATTGTTGAAAAAATAAGGCTGTTATCTGACGCAAGGAGGAGGATACAGAAGAGGGAGAGATGGAACAGGGAGAATCAACAGTTTCTTGCTGACCCATCATGCCTCTTCAGTGATCCCCCTGTTTTTGTAAAAAATCCACCCAAGCCCAAGGAGGTAGAGACTTTTTGGAGAGAGGTGTACAAGATCCCGAAAACACTAGAGTTGAAAGAAGATACTGACAATATCATCCGCTTCAAGGAGTTTTGCGACAGCCTCATAAAATCTGGGGAGGAGTGCCCATCAGTCATTGCCGAAGAGGTGAAAAAAGCACTAAGAGGCACGAAGAACTTTTCCGGTGCTGGACCAGATTGTATTAAGAACTTTTGATGGAAGAAGTTTACTTCTATACACCAACATTTGGCCCGCATATTCACCTCATATTTAAAGTCGTAGACGCCCATTCCGCAGTGGCTGGTGTTAGGACGCACTATACTCCTACCGAAAAAAGGCAACTTGTCCAGACCAGAGAATTACAGGCCAATAACTTGTTTAAACACACTGTATAAGATCTTTACAGCTGTCCTAAACAACAGGATCGTTCGACGAATTGAGCCTGTATGGCGAGAGATGTACGAACAACGAGGCTCGAAAAAAGGTGTAGCAGGCTGTCGAGAGAACCTGCTGATTGACAGGTGTGTCTGTAAAGACGCTGCCGCCCATCAACGCGTCCTGTCAATGGCCTGGATTGACTACCGGAAAGCTTTCGATTCAACCTCTCATAGACTTATCATCTGTCTGTTGGAAAGCTTGAAGGTACATCCACACATAGTGAGATGCATAGAGACATTGATGCCTCTTTGGAAAACTAGATTTACCATCTCATCTAGGAATCATCGTCTGACGACGAACAAGGTCACCTTCCAGAGGGGCGTCTTTCAAGGGGATAGTATGAGCTCTTTGCTTTTTTGCATCACACTTCTGCCTCTATCTCTCGCACTACGAAATTCTCCTGGATATCTCTGTGGCGACACTAATCAGCGTGAGTATAAGGTCACTCATGTATTTTATATGGATGACCTGAAGATCTATGCCGCTGGTAAAAGCAAACTTCAAACTGCTATAAATATCGTCAAGAACTACACAGGAGGGATTGGGACTGAGTTTGGTTTGGACAAGTGTGCCAAAATTCATTTGAAGAAAGGAAAGATTACTGGCGTTCCCAAGGACCCTGAGCTTGTGGATATAAGTGTTATTAGACATCTTAACACTGGAGAGATCTATACATACCTGGGCGTGCCTCAAAGCCGCATTCAGGACGTAACATCAGTGAAGGAGTCTCTCCGAAGCAGATACAAGCATCTTCTTCGACAGATTTGGTCTTCCAATCTGTCGGCGTTGAACAAGGTATCTGCGACTAACATGCTTGCCGTCCCGGTTCTACTCTACTCGTTTGGGGTGGTTCAATGGACGAAGAACGAGCTTAAGGCCCTTGATGTCACTACGCGTAAGATCATGCATATGCATAAAAGCTTGCATGTCAATTCGTCAGTTCCGCGATTATACATTTCACGCCGTCAAGGCGGACGCGGACTTCTGAATCTCCAATGTCTGCATAACCGAATTGTTTTAAGTACAGCTTACATCGTTGCGAATGGCAGAGATCCTCTCCTAAAGATGGTCAGAAACCACGAGATGATTGGCGAAGGAGCGTTCCTTTACAAAGCCGCGGAGCAAGCTGCCGAGACCCTTGGCCTGAATGTCAACATCAGAAGTGAGGAAAGTGCATTACTCCATCTAGATGCTTCACGTCTAAAAGCCGAAGTAAAGAAAGCAGAGGTTAGTAAATTTCACCAAGAGCTACTCGACAAGCATATGCACGGAAACTTTCACAGAAATGTAGAAAAACAGTGCTTGTTAAAGGAGCAAACTTTTGCTTTCCTCAAATCATCAGGGCTCAATTCAGGTACAGAGGGCTTTATTTTCGCATGCCAGGACGGTGTAATCTCCACCTTAGCATACCGCGCCTTCATTTTATGTCAAGAAGTTCCCAGTGATAGGTGCAGAGCGTGTCATGCACACGTTGAGTACCAAGAACACATACTATCGGGGTGTCCGACCCAAGCAGGAACAACGTATATCAATAGACATAATGCGGCCCTAAGAGTACTTTATTGCTACCTTTGTCGCTCGTACGGTGTTGGTCGCGACCCTGCCCTGCCGAACGCTCCAAGAGATATAGAGTCAATTGTCCGAAACGAGAAGTGCCAGATTTTCTGGAGCTACGATTTTCGGGCAGCAGTCTCCGTTGCGCACTCGAGGCCTGACACTGTTCTCCAAGTCTTCGAGAAACGAACGATATTCGTGATCGAATTCTCGGCTCCGTCCGAATACAACATCACTGCAAAGGAGAAAGAAAAAGAGGAGAGATATCAAGACCTTAAAAGAGAGCTGCGTCGACTGTACCCAAAATATTCGGTACGAGTAATTGTTCTTGTGATAGGTGCTCTCGGAGGTGTGAAATTATCGCTAGTTCGTAACCTTAAAGCCATACCCGCGTGCCAAAAATATGCCAAGGCTCTTGCGAGATGGATGCAGAAAGCTGTCATCCTTGGGTCGCTTCGTGTCCTCAAGACACACGAGGGTTTCGCCGGCCTGTCGTTGTGATTTCGTCGTGCCCTGTGACCACCCATCTCACGGATGTGAGACGTGGCCATAGGTGTATTTTACCGCGGTTCTACTGGGGGCCATTGACATTTTTTCCAGATGGCAGTTGCTCTTAGTGGTACCCTGCGGTGGTTGTTTAACTTTTTTTCTTAATTATATATCTTTCGATTTATATACAAATTCGGTGCAAACTCTTGAACCTAGTTTTGACGTAGCAACGTCAATCTTTTTTCCCTTGAACATTCATGGCAACATAATTTTAGTGAAGTGAAGAGAAAAAAGATTTATTTTCCATTATAAACACCGACACTATGGCTTCGTTTATATGACTTGTTTATATAATAAACTAATAATACCGGATGACAAATTTTCATTGTCAACTATCACCTTGTCGCTAAAAGCATGTAATTTTAATGCTGAAATTAACTTTACAAAAGAACAATAATTTGTTAATAAAAATTAAGTTTACAAGTCACCCACGTGCATCAAATTCAAGTTCATTATAAATTCATTTAATCATTCATTCATTATAAATTAAAATTAAAATAATGTAATAAATAATATATATATATATATATATATATATATATAATATGATTATTAACCATAATCATGATCACAATCAGTGTGAATAACTTCGCTAGTCAAACCTACTGAATTCATAGCTGCTTGAATCGAGAGCTTCTGCATGTCAGTTGGTTTTGACAGACTGCGATCACGTGGTTTTTGCTTCCTTTTTGTCGAATAGAAGCGTTGTTGCTCCATATTCTTGTGGCTCGGTAGTTTAGGGAGTTCAGAAAAACTAGGTATAGGCAGGTGTGACTCTCCTGATGAGTTTACTTGGTCATGCTTTAGAATTTCGAAGGCTTCTTTGATTTTCTTGGCTACTTATGAGAAAGCTCCATTCGTAGCACTAAAAGATAATCCTCCTTGTAGATAATCCGTTAAGGAATAAAATTCACCATAATAAGACATTAGGATTAAATAAGAATTGCAACTTTACCTAATGAGAAAGCAAAAATATAAATCTCTAAATAACTTGGTATTAGTGTTAGTTACTTTGTGTGGCAGGGCTTCTTCTTCTTCTTCTTCTTTAAGAACAGCCAATGGCTGATCTACGTTGACACCATACTTGAACAATACCGCTTGAACAATATCGGGCTCATTGGCTGAGCGCGCATAGAGCTTTCAGTGGTGGGGGGCACGGCACGGACTGGAGGGATCCGCTCGTTGTGAAAGGGCCCCAAGTCATCTGGTCACCCTAACCCCAGCAGCGGGACTCCGATGCCATGTCCAAAGTTGAAAGTCGAAATTCGAACGGACTCCTCTTCTAACGTATGGAAATAGAAAGAGAGGTTTGTTAGATGTTCTACTTCGAAACAGCATCGAAGTCCCACTGCAGTTCAGCAGTTTGTATCAGGGATGTGCAGTTACGCGTAAATGGAAGTTTATGACGTATAATACCTAAATGAGGTATTTTACGTAAAATACCTGGTGCAAGTAAAATACGTATAGAAAACCTCTGATTGGCTGTCTAATTCAAGTTTTTAATTTCTCGCCAGAGAGGTGGCGCACTCATATAGAGAACAAGATGTAATTTACATCATGTAGAAAACTGATGACGTAAAATACCAGGTAAATTACCGTAGAAAACCAAGTAAATTACCACGAGTATTTTACTTTCCCATCACTGGTTCGCATGCAGCCTTGCTGGGTCAAGCAGCAAGCGTCTAGGGAAAAGGAGAATAATTTGGTTTTGCGCTGGGCATGCGCACTGTGACCTTCCAGCTGCTTGCATTCTGCGCACTATAATTTGAATTATGAAGACGTCAAATTGTAGTTATTTCACTACGAGATGAAATAACGCTCAATAAATATTTTTTTCAGATTAAACATAGTTATATATCAGTCCTCAAATTGAAACTTAAACTAATAATTACTTCGTGAGCGATTTTAAGCTTGGAAAAGAGAATTTAAACTAACAATCTATAAGTACTCTCTTATTCGAGCATTTTTTGTTATAGCTTTGAATGTTACACTATTATTTATTGTGAAACGAAGTATGTGGGTATAAAAGAATTATTAGGACTAGGATTAAGTTCTTTTGCTGTGTATAAAAAATTATAAATATTTGGTTATGTGCGCTACGGTCTTTCAGCCGCTCCGATTTAGCGCGCTATGGTTTAAACCTCAGACGCAAGTTAGTAACAAATGTGACTAGTGCCAGTACAGTGTATACAATCGTTGCGGTGACGTTGTTGAAAAGTGTTACAATGTTTTGTGAAACTTGCAATTTCACTTTCAGTCAATTCTCCAATTATAAAGCACACGTAAAACGGCTTCATCCTGATAAGAAAAAAAATCTTTTCGAAATAGAACCTATAACATTAAACAAAAACATTTTTCTTAATTTATTTCTATTTCAATTGTAGCGGAGTTTGATAAAGTGTCACCTCATGAACCGAAAAAAAATGCCGTGGCAAAATGTGCTAAATGCCACAAGGAATTCAAAAAGCACTATTATTTGAATGTGCATATAAAGGAATTTCATAAAGGTAAGTTTCTTATTGTGAATTATTTACTATAAGGAGTACATTGGCATTAGGAGATTTATTAGGTTTATTATATAATTCGTCGCCCTAAAGTTATAGTACGCCATCTCCCTCAACTGTCAAACTGAGAAAATGAAGTTTAAATTTAATTCTCTGCAAGGAGCTCAACACATACTCATTTCCGTATGTCCACGATTGGAGAAGGACACCTTGTTGACGAGGATTATGCGCCCTTTCATGTCTGACTATGACAGGTTGGGGCACATGCGTATTATTCCTCCAACAGAAACACATCATACAGTTTGGCGAGATACAAATGGTAGTCCTTTACTTCGCATTGTCTTCAATACACCCTGAGGGACTTCCTCAGGATCTCTTCTTGAATAATTAGTTTTTCCGCAGGTCCGAAACCGCAAAATGACCTTGATGCCGTCTTGATGCGATGGGGATTTCCTTGACTTGTTTTCTTTGCTAATGTTGAACTGATGTATTGCCAGATTAGAGTTGATGGAAGAGATGTCGACCTTCAACGTGCCGTTTGGAGGGAACCAGTAGCGGACAAAGATGGTCACTGTCAGCTTCGGACACTAACCTACGTAATGTCAGGCGCTTTATATCTGTTCATTCGGTTCCGAAAACTATTTATGTTGATGATATATTATCAGGCGTGAGTGATAAGGTTTCTGCCATTAAACTTGGAGATCAACTGATTCAGCTGTTCGAATATGGAGACATGCATCAGAAGAAGTAGGCCTTCAACTCCTCTCCTCTATTGAATAGAATCCCTGCGTGCGACATACTACATAAAAGGGTGGCCACAGTTTGAGACCGACGGCCCAGTTTACGCTTCGGGAGCCGCCTAGAATCCTGTATCTGACGAATTCTGATTGGGAACACCAGTAATCGAGAGTGAACGCCCGATCACCAAGAGGAAGGTTCTGGCTGCTATTTCCTGGCTCCTTGATCCAGTTGACTGGCTGAGTCTCATCACTGTCGTCGCGAAGCCCCTGATGCAGGATCTCGGCAAGGTTCAAGTTGGTTCAGATACTCCACTTACTAATCATTTCCTCCACAGGTGCAAGACATTCCAGAAAAATTAACTGTGCCGAAACGTAATCCTTAACTTGGAGACGTCGTGTTGATTATCATCCCTTCTCTACTCCGACGTGCGACATGGCCGTTAAGGACGAGACCTTCAGTCACTAGATCGTCAAATGATGCTGGTTGCCAGTCGTGCGCTGATTTCTTGCTGCTCATTGTGTTCCATGGCGGGCGGACCTGAATTTTTACTTATACCTGGACATTTATTGTGTGCGTCATGGCGGGCAATACTCAACTCTTGACCTTTATGATAGGAATTTGTTTCGTTCAGCGAACGAGGCGGGCGGGATGTTAATAATTTATTTGATGTTGTTATTCTTGTTTGAGCGACCTTCAAGGTTTCATTGTTAGTAAAATGGTTTTCGCCCAGTGCTCTTTCTCCTTGAGAGTCTCTCTCTGTTCTTTGAGTTTCAGGCTCTTTCCCTTTGGTGGGAGTGGGGAGTCGGGTGGTGGTGTGAAGCTCCCCTGTTGAGACTTGTACCCCTTCTTTCTGGCTTT
>CAKNXH010057812.1:58331-93965 GCA_932178445.1 Andricus quercusramuli
TTACAATTGCATACATTAGAAAAATAAATACATATGTGACCGTCCGCGAAGAAAGAGACCTAACGCGCGATAGCTTCATTTTACAGGAGGAGCGATTGAAGAGGCGGTCCCTTTATTTGCGGACGGTCACATATTCTTAAACATAGGATTAGGCATTATATTATTATATCCGCACGTTTATAACAGTCGAGTCTAAGCGTACGGACATTATAAGAGCAGAAACATAAAAAATTGGGTTATAGAAGAATCTGACCGGAATCGAACAGGGGTAATGGGTAATTGTAGTGATTCACACCGCGATGGAGCGAATCGCTTCACTTGAAGGTTTGGACTTATTTAAAGCCTTTAAAAATGTTATGCATATATACTCAACTTATTACAAAAATAATTCAGTCTGTCGTATAGTGACCAGATTTCCAACGGCCGAATCCGGGACACGTCACATAGTGGAGGTACATGACGTCACTGGGGGTTGTAGAGGGGGGTCGGATGGAGGTAAATTCAAATTTTATTTAAATAATTTTGGTTTCCACACGTATATTTAATAGCTATTTACTTGACAAGAGTGGAAAGTAGGCAATTCCCGATGAGTGTCAAGTTGGCGTCACGAGCCGAAGGCGAGTGATGCCATCACACGAATCGGTGATTGCCTGGTTCTCACATGTCAAGTACAATACTTTTCACAGCGAGTCTAAGGAAAAAGTTCGATTTTCGGAGTGAGATTCTCAATAAATAAGTGAATCTATTTATTTATTTATTGTGATCACCACTAATCATATTAATTGTTGTTACAATTATTCATATTGAATTTAGTTCATATCATATACAGTAAAACCTGTGAAGTTGGCCACCTTTGTAACTTGGCCACCTGTCTCAGTTGGACTGGTTTTTACAGAACTAGAAAACTTGCGTTGACTTTAATAATTTCTGTAAGTTGGCCACCTGCCTAAGTTGGCCACATTTTGATGGAACTGCGGCTGGCCAACATCGACAGGTTTTACTGTATATCATATATATAATATATATCATATCATATATGATGATATATCATATATATCATCATATATCATATCGTATATCATATCATATATCATAATATATCATATCATATATCATATAATTTTAGTTTTCATTGTGTTTTACTTCGTGTAAGAGAGTGAGGTTAGAAAACGACGATCAATGTAAGTCGTATTTTCTATACGTCTCATTACATTGTTCCTTTGGCTACTTTACAACCTCTAGAGGTGTAAAGTAGCATACTTTACAAACTCTAGAGGTGTAAAGTGAGAAGCTCAGAAATCGGCAACTTTCCAGAGTCTACGGAGGCACGGAAAATCGAACTTTCCGCAGACGTGCTGTGAAAAAAAACATACATTCATATTCATACATACAAATGAACACGTACGTATATATTGTTCTCGACTTTATTTTGCGTTATAAATGTGCAATATGGTTTTTATTATTTTATAAATATTTTTCAGAAGAATGGATTTTTTAAAAGTAATTCGTGGTTATTTTTGATGAAGTTGTAGAACGTTTCATAAGGACTCCCCAAGTTATACTTGACGACCAAGATACACTTCAATATTTCTATTGCGAATTAGTTTTCTCTATGGTACAGTCTACAGAAAGTGCATTGTAATCTCTTTATTAATTCTGTAATGAACAAAAGATAAATTATATCTTGATAAATAAGAAACTTCAGTAAAAAGATGACTACTAAATGAGATGTTTCTTTTATAATAGACTAAAAGATTTAAATTACTTTTCGTATTTAAATAAAATAACTGTTGTAAAAGCAAAAAAAAAATCAAATTCAAGGCTCTCGTGTAAAATTCAAGGATATTTCTAGGGTTTCAAGGTTTAAAAAAATTCAAGGAGAATTCCAGGTTTTCAAGGTCGCTGGACACTAGAAACTCCGTACTTAAGAAACAAAAAAGTTACTTGCGAAATTATTTTTAGTACTTACTTTTACTCATTTTAATTTTCCAACGAGTTACGACAGTCATAAAGCGATTATTATTATTTATTTTTATTATGATTAAACAACAGCATAAGATACAGACTTAATATATAGATATATAAATACATATGTGATAATCTGCTGCGATATTTGTTTAGGTTCTAAGACCTGTGCAAAGAAGGTGAAATATGAACGTCTAGTTAATTAGCTATGACAAAAAAATATAGACTTATAACGCTAGGAGGATATGATAAGGTTTCTGACATTTAAGACTCCAAGTAAATACAATGCAACACGACATAGTTCTTTTTTATCTGGTGAGTTTAGAAGCGCTACCCAAAAGGCATCAGAGGCTGTAAGGCCGATCGCGGGCCAAAAAAAGTCATAAAGCGATTATAATAACAACAGTGCAAAAATGAAATAGTTTCGCGATCACATATTATCACACATCTGCTCTCCACATAAAAACTTCATAAAGCTCAAAACAGATTAACAAATAAGGTTGATCGAAATGAGAAAATCGAAAATCACGCGAAAACGTCACAGATTAAACGTACACCTCTGCGCATTCTATATACTTTGCTGTCTAAACCTTTGCTTAGTATTTGACACTTCAGTCTAATGCGAGACTAAAATAGCCTAATCCGGGACGAAATCCAATCCGGGACATGTACCTCAAATCCGGAACGGTCCCGTATAATCCGGGACGGGTGGTCACTATAGTCTATCGTAGTTAAATGAAGAAAAAATCAAGAAATGAAGACAACTTACTTTTTAAGAAAATATTAATATTGACACTTTAAACGCTTACGCTTAAACACAATAAATATTATTTATATCAAATATAAAAATACTTTCGTGAAAAAAATTAATAGTATACAAGTTGAAATTTACCATTTGGGGATTTAATGAGTACTTACACTTTTGAATATAATGTAATTGAATTGAATTCAATTTTTATTTATGAACATGTAATATAAAAATAAGTAAACAACATGAGAAATAATTTATTCAATGAGTAAAATTTTTGAAAAAATATATTTTCCAGGGGAACAAATAAAAATTATAATTTTTTAAAACGTTCAAGATGTAAATGAAATCAATATTTTAACCTCTTTTTTTAAAGTCTCTTACATGGATATAATGATAAAAGCAATTATTTTTTATATTCTTCACTGATTATTAAATAAAAATTTTTCAAATATAAATTTAGTTCAATTCAATTTCAAATACAGTGTATTCATTATGTATTCGAAAGCGAAAGTACTCAATTGGTAAGTTTAAGCTTTATTTATTTTTTTTTCATACTTTTTCTCGGATGAACCCGGTTTTTCGTCATAGCCACGGACTAAGTCAAGTGACTGATGAGACCAGGATGTTATAAGTTATTTCAATACGTTGTTTGAAATCATTTACGATGATGTTGTAGGTACAAAATTAGAAGCATGATGTAGTTTGCAGTTTGGCTTTGCCGCTGTTATCCTTACACAGCGACCGTGAGTGTTGAAGGTGACACCAGTCGCCTCTGGATGCTTTCTTAGAGCTACCATGTATCACGCCATAGGTTCTT
Organism: Andricus quercusramuli; assembly: GCA_932178445.1. Classification (NCBI taxonomy): domain Eukaryota; kingdom Metazoa; phylum Arthropoda; class Insecta; order Hymenoptera; family Cynipidae; genus Andricus; species Andricus quercusramuli. The sequence goes on from CAKNXH010057812.1 coordinate 61,865, forward strand.
AGTCACTTGCTTCTTGATGGTCTAGGAAGTTTCTTACAATGCGACAGGTGTTTAATAAAACCGCCTTTTGAGCTGCCGCCAGTACCCTACTGACTCCTAAATGTTCAAGATGTTCAGTGCATCTTGCGTGCACATTGCCTGTAGCCGAAATCACAATAGGCTGAATAGATGCATGTTTCACATTCCTCCATATTGCCTTAACTTCATGCCTTAGCTCGCTATACTTATGAATCTTGGTTGTATAGGTTGCCTGCAAATTTCGGTTGAGCGGACAAGCAATGTCGATGATGTAGACTCTTCCACCTTTTTTCTCTCGCATCACGATGTCAGGTCGATTGGCTCGGATGTAATGATCCGTCTGGATAGTAACATCCCAATATAAGATGTAATCTTCATTTTCTAAAACTGACATTGGAATGTATCTATAGAAAGGCATCCATTCTGTTAAGAGTCCTAGGTTTAAGGCAAGTTGTTGATGTACAATGCCCGCCAAATCATTATGTCTGTGCGTATATTCTCTTTGAGCCATTACGCGACAACCATCAATAATGTGCTCGATGGATTCGTTGGTATCCACATAATCGGCACCGGTCAACCACGTCTTGATGTAACACGTGTTTGCGATAATTCCTGGTGCTAACAACTCTATCCTGAATCGCAATGACGAATCCTTCCGTTTCTGGATACAGGAGTCCCTTTCTCAGCCAAATATTGGATGCCTCACTATCCACTTCATATTGATCTAGCGTTTTGGGGTGTTCGCTGTGGATGGCTTTCTGTCTCCATTGCGTTTCTAATTCCTCTATGGTTTTTGCCCTGATATTCAAGGCCTCCTCTGAGGAGAAATTCAAGGGCGTGTAGCCAAGATCCGCTTTACAGATGGTGTTGTAAAGCGTAACATCTCGCTTGCTGTTAAAATAGTCTCGCAACTGTGTAACTTGTGACTCACACAGTTTTCTGACATCTACAATGCCTCTGCCCCCTCTATGTCGTGGTAGAACTACCCTTTCACTCGCCGAATTACGGTGGTGCATTCGGTGTTTCGTCTTTTCTACGCGGATGATTCTGTTTAATCGTTCGAGGTCAATGTTCGACCATTTGATGAGCCCAAAGGAGTACGTCAGAACAGGGATGGCGTAGGTGTTGATTGCCCTGATCTTGTGTGCCGAGTTAAGAGTACTCTTCAGAACCAATCTGAGTCTTGTAGTGAAGGCAGTCGTTAGGCTTTTCTTAACTATCGTATGCTGAATACCCTTAGATTCAAGAATACCCAGGTATTTATATGACTCGCCCTCAGCCATTGCCTCGATGTCATTCCCGAAATCGTTCTCTATCTCTGCGGTCCCTAATTCTCCTCTGATTAAATGCACTGTTCGGCATTTATCTAGTCCAAACTCCATGTTGATATCATTGGAAAACTGCTTTGTAACATCAATCACTTGCTGCAATTTCTCGTCCGAACTAGCGTATAGCTTCAGGTCATCCATGTATAGAAGATGGGTCACTTGATGACCATCCTTATTATCATTTACTCGGAACCCATGAGACATGCTATTTAAAGTTTTGCTCAGTGGGTTCAACGCTAAACAGAACCATAATGCACTGAAGGAGTCTCCTTGGAATATACCCGTCTTAATACGTATTGATCTAGTTATCCTCAGTTGTCCATGATCAAAATACTTGATTCTTGTACCCCATAGCATCATCGCACGACTTAGGAAGTCAATGATGCGTGGACAAATTTTGTATACTTTTAAGACTTCAAGCAAATAGTCATGTGGTACGGAAGGAAACGCTTGCTTGTAGTCAATGTATGCCATGTGCAAGTTCCTTTGGTGTTTACGAGCTTGCGTCATGGCAACAGCGTCTATGGTGACTAGATCTTTACTGCCTCGGGAGTTTTTACAACATCCTTTTTGTTCTTCTGTAAGGATGTCATTCTCGTCACAGTGAGAATAAACCTTATCTGCTATGATTGCTGTAAGACATTTATATACTGTTGGAAGACAGGCTATCGGTCGAAATTCAGATGGACTTTGAGCGTCTGGTTTTTTAGGCAACATATACGTAGTACCCTGCAGCATAAAGCCTGGCATCAGATCTGGATGTTCGATGATCTTCTGAAAACACCGTGCCAACGCAGGATGCACACTAGTCAGGTACTTATACCAGAAATTGTGCACCGTGTCCGGACCTGGAGCTGGTGTCAATGTCTCGATGTACCGAGGGTGGACGATTCTAATAACATGGTGTATCAGCTTTCTGGTTCGATTTCCTTTTTTATATTGAGTCAGTCGACCCAATTTGCACCTTACTTTGCTGACATCCATATCCAACCTGATCTTCCATGGCGGATCTCGCTCCTGTCTTGGGGCGAAGACTGCATTTATAGGCCTAGTTCTGCGGCCCAACGTTCTAACGGTTGCCACAGCTGCACAGTATACAATAGTTTGCACCTCTAACGCATTTTGTGTTGCGTTCAAATGCATAGGTAAAACCTTGCTGTTTAGGTGTTCTATTAGTGCACGCAGATCATTTGTGATGTTCATCTTGGGCAGTGAATGCCTTTGTGTTGGTTCTACATGTCTGAAATCTAGTAGAGCATGACCAAAATTCCTTTCAAGGTGCTGTAGATTTTCTGGGACTTCGCTGTTTATATCATCGTTTAGGATATCCGGATGTGGTTCTAGTCCATCCGGTACTTGATGTTCATTATCCCTAGCACCTATGTCTTCAGCTGCAATCAAGTTTTCGTTTTCCACATCTTCCAATGGAAGTTCATCAATAGGAAGCTGCTGTTCCACTTCCATTTCGATGGCAGCTATTTCAACAGCCGAAAGCAATTTGTTTACAGATATCGAGCGTTTTTGATCTGCTAGATTCTGCTCATTTATTCTTGTGGCTAGCCCTGAGTACTTAAGTAAGAAGAGACGATGATGTTCTCTCCTTACACTTTGCCCACTTTTCTTTGCCAAAAAATAAAAGCGCATCACATCTCTGTTCATATGGTATGTCCATTTTAATCGCTTCCTTGGTTGTTGAACTTCGGCTTCTGGCACTGGTTGTATTAGGCCATCTACCTCCGGAGGATGTGGTGGTGCTGGATCATCACCAGGTTGAGGAAGAACATCAATTGCCACTGCTTGTTCGTGTGACGCGGCTTCCTCTAACTGCTGTTCATTGCCGTTGTTCTTCCACTCCAAATCAACCTGCTGTTTAATCTCCATTGCTCGATCTTCTGAAATGAGTAGATTAGTCCTGATGTCCTTCACCTTAGCGATAAGATCTCTCAATGCGACTTTCTCTATTTGAGGATACTTTGCGGCAAATTTCGTTCTGAAATTTTGTCCTTTTTTGCGTGATGTTTCAAACTTCGCACTTTCATAATAGAGACGCATCAATTCCTCATTCATTGTGGTATCCCACTTGATGCTCTCCCACGGTATTTCTGTTAAAGTGGTTGTCTGTAAATAGCTAACGCTAGCCAAAGCATCCTCAGCAGACGCAGTTGATGTTTCACTGCTTACCGTATGTCGCAGATGTTCTTGCTGGCCAGCTGTTTGATTAGTGAGATCTGCCTGACCATCTCGCAGCTCACCATCACCACCGTCCCGCATGATGTGGCCCCCAGCGGTGGCTCCAGGGGCGCCCCGACGATCCTCGGGTAGCGACAAGCGTTTCAAAATTTTTAAAATACTCTCCATTATCATTTATGGGTTTGGGTGTTCCTCTTAGTCACTTTCCTCTTCGTTTTCTGCCTGTTTGGCATGGGAAACCCTGTCAGTAGCAATGCTACGGCCAACATAGCCTTCAAATTCATGAGAGGAAAGCTCAAGCCCTACCGCGACGACAACGCGAGAACACCTTCGGTATATACTTATATATGAACTTGCGGAATGGGGTCGGAATGGTCCGACACTACTCAGGAAATTCTCTCTGGCAGCCAATCGGCGACCGGAGGGAGGCATCCGTTACAGCAAGGAGGATGGAGGGGTTCGGAGTGCCTTTGGATGGTCGCAACGCTGCTTATCGGGTCGGGTCGCATTGGGCTTCCCCAAGGGAGGCCCGGTGGAGAGTAGTAGACATTCATGTCGAATACTAAACAAAAGTCCACGCATACGTGTGTGGCAACAACCGAGTACTTGTACTCAAACAAACCGTTTAACGGGATTATTATTTAGAGAAGTTGTAGGCTCCGGAAGCTTCGATCATGATTCCTTAAAGAAACCAATCCCAAAGCTACTGGAACGTGTACGTCATCCGCTTCTGCTCCTTCTGTCCTAGAAGGTAAGCAAGAGCGGGAAATTTACCCGTGATAACATCGGGCAACACTGTTCCCTGGAGTCAGGTCTCTAGCCACGAATGACCTTACGCGGCAGACAAGACAGTTGGAGATGAAGGTTTCACCTCTGGATACTTTTTTAGAGCTACCAATCTTTGTAGAATTTAAGAGGAACAGTGTTGACGGACCAGATGGAGTGATCCCAGGAGAACAGCCTTTTGCATCCGGTTCGCGATGAAATGAGCCTGACGCTGGCAAGCCGGAATCTTGTTGAGTTGGCTAATAAATGAAGCTTTCATACCTCCAAGGCAGCCGATTATGAGAATTATAAGATGGACTTTGTAGCCTTGTACAGCCTACTCAGCTCGAAAAGAAGTGCTTGATATTTCGCCCGTTTTTCTCCCTCCTTTGCCGTGATATTTCCATCGGCTGGTGCCGAGAATGCAATCACGTAAATGATCTTGTTCTTCAGACCTTGGAGGACAATGTCAGGCTTCGTAGCACTGATACGTTGAGTGGTGGAGAATGAGAAATTCCAGTAGATCTTACACTGATCATTCTCCACGACTGACTCGAGTTCCCCCTGGGCGTATGGCAAGACGGGCAATAGATCAACACCATAGAAATGCCTAAGATGGTAATATATCACTTTTAGAGCTGCATTGTGTCTCTCTATGTACGCGCAGCGTGCATATTTAGAGCATCCACTGAGAACATGTCCAAGTGTTTCGGGCTCTAGCTTGCACGCTCGGCAGTTGGTATCGCGTACAGGTATATTCATTATGCGCTCGCGGTAAACTAAGGTGTCTATAACGCCGTCTTGACAGGCAAAAAGAAATCCCTCGGTCTCCGATCTCAATCCAGCAGACTTGAGAAACATGCTGGTCAGACCCATCGAGAGCTCTTCTCTACGTAGGATGCCGTAGAACTTACCATGGAGGGGTTTCTCAGCATGTTCTCTTAGTAGAAGCGTATGTTCTGCTTCCTGTATACGACTTTTGAGCACCAGAGGTGTTAGTGATGCTAGGCCATGTGTAATGTCGCTGGAATCAAATGGGAGGTCAAGCTCCTCTGCGGCCCTATTTGCTGCATGGTATAGAAACACCGCAGCATTGGCGACTTCATGTTGATGTACGAGTCGCATAAGGGAATCCGTGCTTCTTAGAACTGAACAGGCTGTAGCCAGAACCGTTCTTCGATGAAGACACTCTAAGCTTAGCAATCCTCTACCTCCTTTATCGCGAGGGAGATATATTCGAGGTACGGAAGATCTAGGATGAAGACTTCGTTGAATTGTCATCATCTTGCGTGTGCTTCGATCAAGTTGTTTTAACTCATCGACGTTCCATTTTACTGCACCAAACGTGTAGAGCAGTATAGGAACGGCCAGCATATTGGTCGCCTGGATCTTATTCTTTCCACATAATTCGGAAGCCCAAATTTTTCTGAGAATTTGGCGATACTTTTTTCCAAGGGCCGTTTTCAAGTTATGCACATTTTGGGTTTCCGCTTGCGGTATTCCAAGATATGTATATGTTTCTCCAATACCAAGATGTTGAATGGTATTTCCGTCTATGAGTTGAACATCCTGATCGTCACTGGATGATGTAGTTTCTAGTCTTCCTTGGTGTAGGTGGACGCAGGCACACTTGTCCAGTCCGAAGCTCATGCCAATCGCTTTAGAATACCTATTTACCGCATCTACAAGGATGTTAAGGTCCTTTTTTGAGGAAGCAAAGAGTTTAAGGTCGTCCATGTATAAAAGGTGGTTGACCTTATATTCTCTTCTGCTCGGCGGGCCACATAGGTATCCAGAGCTTTTGCCTCGGAGCACAATAGATAGAGGCAAGAGGGAAATGCAGAAAAGTATCGGACTTAGAGAGTCTCCTTGAAAGACCCCCCTCTTATATGTGACAAAGCTTGTAGTCACTTGTCTTTTGTCAGATGTTATGACAAATCTTGTCCGCCACAAGAGCATAAGCTCTTCTATGCATCTCACTATTTTTGGATGCACCTCCATGCACTCAAGGAGCTTGATAAGAAGCTCATGGTTCGTGTTATCGAATGCCTTACGGTAATCAATCCAAGCCATGGACAGATTGCGTCGATACCTGATCGAGTCCTGGGTAATACATCTGTCTATTAACAGGTTCTCCCTGCAACCTGCCAGCCCTATCTTGCATCCACGTTGTTCGACTATTGCACTCCATACCGGCTCGATAGATGTCAATATCCTCTCTTTGAGGATGCCAGTGAATAGCTTGTAGCTGGTGTTTAAACAAGCTATGGGCCTGTAGTTCTTTGGACATGACAAATCTCCGGCCTTAGGGATCAATACCGTGCGTCCTTCCACTAGCCACTGCGGGACGGGTTGTTCTCCGTTTAAGAAAGTAGTAAATATACGAGCTAGATGTTGGTGCGTAGAAGTAAACTTCTTCCACCAAAAGTTGTTGATTTTATCTGGCCCTGGCGCCGAAAAGTTCTTAGTTCTAGCGATAACTTTCTTCACTTCTTCAGCAGTAATTAGTGGACACTCTTCCTGTGGATCTTGTAACCTTTGCCTTTGGCAAAAGTTACGAAAGAGTGATATATCGGAAGCGTCTTCATTTAGCTGATAAGTATCTCCATATACTTGCTTCCAGAAGATTTGAATCTCTTCTCGACTAGGCGGATTTTTAACTACACATGACGCTTTATTGAACAGGCGGGAAGGATTAGTAGAAAAGGTGGAATTTTCCTGAATCCACTTAACTCGCCGTTCAAGGCGCTGTTTCGCTGTTGAAAGAGATCTTACTTTTTGCGTCCAGTGCTGCTTGATGGTCGACAGTTTACACTTGTTCAGCGTGTGATTTGCTTTCCTCAAGTTTCGAGCAAGTGCCCTAACTTTTGGAGTGAACTTTTTATTTGCTGTTATGTAGCTAATCACGCACTGAACATTTGATGCATGCCGTCTCGCCGTTTCAATTTTGAACTGAAGCTGTGCAATACGCTCGCGTGTCTTACTCAGACGTACCGAAGTTTCGTTACTTCTATCGTCGCTAAGCAGGGAGACCGCCTTCTCGTAAACTACACAGTTCAGATTCCAGAGATTAACATCTTCGGGGAGCAAATCGCGGAGAGCAGTATTAGCTTCAGCTAATTTGTCCATCCTGAGGAAGACTTTTTGGTGGATAGATCTCCTACTTCTCATGTTGACATTATCGGCTATCTGCAAAGGTGGTCTTGCTGGAACGGGTGGAATGTTCGCTGGAGGATGTTGCTCCTCTTCCTGTTGATAAACAGCTTCATATCCGTTTTTTCGCAAGAAGGATACCTGATCTCTCAAATACTGAGGCGTTTTATGAGCATATTCCGGGTGCATATTGCCCCAACGGTCATGCAACCTCTTCATGAATCCTCTCCGCGCCGGTGAGGTTCTTTGCCAACAGGTAAGAAGGTCCCTCCTGAGTTGGTCCGACCATTTAAATCGATGTTCTCGCGTTTGTCCGGGGTCATTGCCTGGTCGTCGCCTCGGTTCGTTCTTATTGCCACTCCCAACTGAACCATGGCCTCCATCCGAGAGAGGCCTATTGTGGGTGGCACTGCGCGATACTTGTGTCGTAACCGCATAATTCGTTGCATTGGGGAGTTAGCCCAAAGCAACGCGGCTGACAGCAAGAGCAGGAGCTCTCGGGCGATGGGGTCGCCACATCCCTACGCCAAATAAAAAGGGAAAAAAAAGAATCCGGGACAGCGCGTACGCAGTCCCGACTAACAAAAATTATACGCCCGAGATATCCACATTAGGGATATTCGCAAGGGTCAGCTTAACCGTAGTGCAATGGAAAAGCCTCGCCCTGGTGGAACCGCCTTCATGATCACGGTAGATTAGCAGTTCGAACTCGAAAGTTCATTGCCTCACTAACTCGAGACCGCCACACATCTCTATCCTATGCATCCTCCATCCAGTTTAAGTAATCATGTCCTAGTTCTTTTAAATCATCCCTTACATTTTTCTCCCATCTGTTTCTCGGTCTGCCTAAGGGTCTCTTACCAATCGGTCTCCCTCTTAAAACTTGCGCCACTGTTCTTTCATTTCCCATTCTTGCTACATGCCCCGCCCATCTTAGTTTACGCGCTTTCATTACTCTATTAATATTTGCTGACCCGTAGAGAGCGTGCAGCTCATTATTATGCAGTTTTCTCCATTCGCCGGTCTCTTCGTCCCTTTTTGGACCATAGATTTTTCTAAGTACTTTATTCTCAAAAACTCTAAACCTATTCTCCTCTCCTTTCGCCAGCGCGCACGTTTCGCACCCGTAAATAACGACCGGCATTATTATTGTTTTGTAGATTCTTACTTTTATGTTTCTAGATAGCAATCGCGATTTTAATAGTGTGTTTGCTGCAAAATAGCACCCATTGCCAGCGTGCAGCCGCGCGTTGATTTCCGTTTTAATCTTATTTTCGCTAGTTATAAAAGACCCGAGGTATTTAAACTCGCTAACCCTTTCGAATTTCATATTTCCGTCCATAAGATCCCCGTCTTGATTACTGTGTTCGGATCTGACGACGGTGATATATTTTGTCTTCGATTCGCTAACTTCCAAGCCAATATCTTTGGCTTTTGTTATACTATTCAAAATTCTTTTCAGGAAATTCTTTTTATATTTTACTATTAACATTATTTATTATGTTTTCAGGAATAAATTTTAAGAATTATATTTTACTTTTTATTCAAATTCAAATCTAATATATTTTCCACTTTGCCAGGATTATTGTACGACTTTATCATTAATATTTCCTCTTTGGTATTCATAGAAATTGATATTAAAACTATTTTGAAATGTTAAATGAGCAACATTGTTTTAATTTCAATAATTTTTCGCATGAAAATAACATTTGGTTTACTAACAAATTAAAAAAAGGTATCTAGTCCCATTGCTTCGTATGCAAAAACAGGGAGTGATGGGACGACTAGCGCCACGCTGGAGATGTTAGGAACTAATCAACTTAGGACAGTTGGGGCGCTTTCACACGATTGCAGATCAGCAGATTGCATGCAGAAAGTTCACAAAAGTGAAAGTTAAGTGAAGAAAAAATCAAGAACTAAAGACAACTAACTTTTTAAATAAATATTAATATTGACACTTCAAGCGCTTACGCTTAAATGCATGCACATAAACTGTATTTTATTTTTACATTGTTTAGTTATTATTCACTATATAAGTATAACAAAAAATCACTATACGTATATTTTTAACAGTTATTCTTCAATTTAAAACTTTTTTCAATTTATTTATAATGTACTTCAGTTGTAGCGATTCGCCCCGGAATCATTGGATTTAGGTATTTGTGAGTAACTTAAAAAAGAGGTCTAAAAAAAGATTGATGTATAAGCATCTTATTCCTCTCCGGAAGTGCTTTAATTGCACATCGTTTCGTTATTTTGCAATTCCTTATTTATGAGATATAGAGTGTCTCCCAAATTTATCGGGTCACCTACTTTTTTTTGAATAATTTTTTTTCTACTTTAGCAAATTGCATTACATTTTTTGAGTGTGTCATAGAATCAAAGTGACGATTTTTCTTTGAATTTGATAAACCTCATTTGAGTTGTTCGTTTTTTTAACAGTTATAGTGAAAGAAGTGGTGTCCCACATTAATAGGGCCAGTTGAAAACAATTCAATGTTTCGAAAAAAGTTGCTTTATTTAAGTATTTAAAGTTATTTTAATCAATAATTATTTCAGTCATTAGAGCTTTATGTACAAAAAATAAGTAGTCAATTGCGTTTCCGGCGTTCTTGAATACCATTTTCATCCGCTTTGGCATTGAATCATTGAGATTTTTGAGACTTCATGACGGATTCGCCACCAAAGTTTCGGGTGGAAAAATCGAGGTTCTTGTCGAAGACCACGCCAATAGTATCGTAATCCATCTGGACCATCCAAATTAAACTTTTTTTCGTCAGACCAGATAATCCGAAATACATATAAAAGGTAAAAATCCTAATTTGATACAACTATTGGCGTGATCGTTTGGAAAGTTTGGCTTGGCTTTCATTATCTATAAAATGAACAGCGAAGATTATCAGGCAGTGCTGAAAGAACATCTCAAGCCCTACATTCGACGATTCCGCTCTGCTCAGTTGACATTTCAACAAGACAACACGTCAATACACGCCAGGAAGTCAATCAAGAATTGGTTAGCCGAGGCGAAGATTCCAGTACTTGAGTGGCCTGCCGTTTCTCCGGACCATAATCCGATTAAAAATGTTTGGGGCATGATGGTTCGTGATGTTTATGACAACACCAAGCAGTATGCGATGGTCGCAGAGCTCAAGAAAGCGATAAAGTCAGCGTGGGACAACATCAGCGCAAGAAGTCTCAAAAATCTCAATGATTCAATACCAAAGCGGATGAAATTGGTATTCAAGGATGACGGAAACGCAATTGAATACTAATTTTTTGTAAAAAAAGCTCCAATTACTAAAATAATTATTGGTTAAAATAACTTTAAATACTTGAATAAAGCAATTTGGTTCGAAGAATTGAATTTTTTCACCTGGCCCTATTAATGTGGGACACCACTTTTTTCACTATAACTGTTAAAGAAAACGAACGACTCAAATTAGGCTTATCAAATTCAGAGAAAAATCGTCAATTTGATTCTTTATCACACTCAAAAAATTTGATGCAATTTGTTAAAGTAGAAAAAAAATTATTCAAAGAAAAGTAGGTGGCCCTATAAATTTAGGACACACTGTATATGGAAGTTTGGGTCGCCTCAACTTTGATCGATGCGAAAGTTTGACATTTTTAGTAGTATTAGTTTTTTACAAATCAATATTTATTTATTTATATGGATGATAAAGTAGAGGCAATGCGTGATACATTGATTGTAACGAATCGCCCCGGAGTAGCTATTCGCCCCGCGTGAAAATAATAAAATTCTGCCAGTTTAGCCCATGTTTAAGGCAATGAATTTGTGAACTTTATACAAAAATATTAAAATGACTAATTTTACCGATTTTTACTTTGTACTTGTAAATCTTCAAAATTGAGTTATTCCAGTGTGGCTGCTGAACCAGGAAACCAGGAAATGACAGTGAATTTATTGTTTGATCTGGAATTTTACATATTTTAAGAAGAAAAATCTATCCAATTACTGTAAATATCACAAATTTCATATCACACCATAAATGCAATTTAAAATAAGTTTGATTTCAACTTTTTTTTAATGGTAAGTTCAGTTCTTAACTTCTTCAATTATGAAATCATTCAGTTTAGAAGCGTACGAGGTGTGGACAAAATTTTCGTGGACGGAGCTTACCAAATATCTAATTTTAAATATTCCGAAACGGAGATGTGGTCGTTCTCGAAGTACTCTCCACCCGACAGAATACACTTGGTCCAACGTTTCTTCCATTCTTGAAAGCAGTGATCCGTTCCCTCCGTTGTGAGCTTCTTTAGGAGCTTTGTCGTTTTATGGTATTAACGTCCCCAAAATGTTCGCCCAGCATAATATTTTGCAGTCTGGGGAACTGGTGAAAGACGCAGGGTACCTCATCAGGCAAATAGGGAGGGTGGTGCATGGCAGTGATTTTGTTTTTGGCAAAAAATTTCACGCATAATAAGGAACGCGGTGTGCGCGGGTGTATTGCCCTGATGCAGGATCCACGCGATATCCGCCCACAATTCGGGTCGTGCTCGTCGCACACGTTAACGCACATGCTTCAGGACTTCAACAGAGAATTTCACACTAACAGTTTGACCTGCTGGAACATATTCATGATGAAAAACTCCACGAATATAAAAAAAAAAAGATAAGCATGGTCTTGATTTTTGAACGACTCTGGTGCGCTTTTATTGTGAGATCCATTCATTTATAGGCAGTACTACGCTTTATGGCAGACTCCACATACAGTTTGTAAAATTTTTCGACCGGTTTTGCCGAGTCTTACAGGAAATTTGATGTTAATTCTTTGATCGGTTGAAACGTCTCTCTCGATTCCGTCGACACGACCAAATGTACGTTTAGAAAGATAGGCACCAAAAGCAGAGATCTCACTCGACCGTGACCAAACTTTTACTTAGGACACGTGAGGCTTCTCCCTAGATGGTGCATCGCAGTAGAAACTTACAGCGCTGCACACGTCGGCAGCAAAAATTCGGTCCACGAACTTTTTGTTCACAACTCGTAATTATTCGTGCCGTTCGATACGTTCTCGTGATCGTGTCGAGATCGCGTCGGTTTTTTCTCGGTTCGGGATCGGATTTTCGATCCTCCTTCGCCAGATGTGGGTCTGTGACGTAACGTTCCGCAGTGGGTTGAAATGAAAAACGACGTTTAAATTTTAAAAGGACATTTAGAACGCAATAATGCACCCATTTAAATCATTTTTTGTTGATGTACAATTCAGGACTAAATTTTCTAGAAAACGTTGTAAGTGTATATCTTATTTCTTTGTTTATTTATTTTTTATGTTAATGCAAACAGCAAAAAGTGTCGTTTTTTGCCATTCATGTTTTATCTCCTAGACGCAATTTTTTTATACTTCAAGTCACTTGGGTTCAATGCACAACGGTATAAAAAAGAAGAAAAAAATTTGTTACCTTATTAAGCTAATTGTTAAAAGCAAATTTTATTAACAAATAACGGACATGAAGAAATATTTGTTTTCAAAGTATATTCTTGCTCTAAAATTGCTTGCTTTTATTGTTTGGATAATACGTGGTCATCAAAATTCAAGACTGAATGTTATTGATCAATTCTATGAACAAATTCTATAAAAAAATGTACATCGCGGACATTAAGAGGCAGAAATTCACATTTTAGGCGTTTTTAAACGAAACGGAATCAATTTTTCTTATAATCTTGTTGAAATTATAGTGCCAATGATGTTTTCTAAAAAAATGTTGCCAGGCGTTAATATTTGTTCATTTTATGAACAAATTATATAAAAAAATGCACATTGTAGACGTTTCCAAGCGCCAAAATGTTTTTCTACGATTTTTTTCCCCAAACATTATTTTTTTCATAAAATTTTTTTGCAAACAATTTTGTTTTCAACACATTTTGTTCAACAATTTTTTTTCGAACAATTTTTTTTAACGAAATTCTTTCAAAAAATTATTTTTTCACATAGTTGGAGAATATTTTTTTTATGATTCTGTTAAGACTTACATTAACGTCCTAATAGGCTACAAAACTCTTACTTGTAGGCGCTCTTGAGCCTACTTGGACTATACTTTTTCTTTTGAACTTGCTGAAACTCAAATCATATTGTCGGACTTCCATGCAGGAGGTCCGGGGTTCCATCCCTGAGCTGGGTATCAATAGAAATTTTTCTATGTACTTCTACCGATTCTGTGAAGACTCGAAAATGAGTCAGCGTTCATCTTGCGCTTGGGAGCTTCTACAGGAGGCACCACGCTCGATGGTCGCTGGCCGATTTCGAGTAATGAACACACACACATACACTTACATAACACACCAGGACAGTGCTTCGAATCTGTGCATCTACCTGATGACCTCAGATGGATCGCTCCGTACACCCTAGCCTGCTAGGGAGGCTGCCGAATGGCAGAGTGGGTGAGGATCACTTTGCCTGATCAACAAAGGAGGACGTCGCTTACTGTGCGATAGGTATGTCTGGCACCTGAGAGGTACAATCTCAGAACGTTGATAACAACGGAAAACCACCGAGATGCAAAAACACTCGGTGAAGGATGGCCGGGTTCGGAGTACTGCCTTGAGAATAAACACGGGTGTGGCACAATAGGCTTCATAGCTTGAGCGCCAGGGGTTGGGACCTCACGGAGCCCTCCCCGCCTACATTACAAACTAAATAACTAACTAATATTTCTTTATTTTATTGACAAATTATACATAAAGAAATTAAATGAACAATAGAGAATAAGAAAAATAAAGAATAATTTTGGGTGTTTTTAAGCAAAAAGAAACCGTTTTTTCATCTGACCTTGCTGAAATTTTATTGCCAATGAGATTTACATACACAGATTTACATATCAGGCGTTTTTAAACGAAAAGAAATCGTTTTTTCATCTGAACTTGCTGAAATTTTATTACCAATGAGATTTTCTGACAAAAATTCGCTACACGTCAGTATTTGTTTATTTTATTAACTACTTACAGAAACAGATTTACGTATCAGGCGTTTTTAAACGGACAGAAATCGTTTTTCCATCTGACCTTGCTGAAATTTTATTACCAATGAGATTTTCTGGAAAAATTTCGCTATACATCAATATTTGTTTTTTTCATTAACTCATTACATAAAAAGATTTACATATCAGGCGTTTTTGAACGAAAAAAAAACCGTTTTCTCTTCTGATTATGTTCAAGTTACATGTCCAATGATCTTCTAGAGCAAAATGTTGCCAATCATCGCTAATTGTTTATTTTATATACAAATCGTTGAAGCAAATGTACACTGCAGATATGTTCTTAGACCAAAATTTTCTGATAAAATTAGAACTCCTATAATACGTAAGAAAAGTATATAAATAATAGACATTGTAGGCGTTTATAAGCATAAAAACAATTTTCTTTCTTGTAGTCCTGAAAATCATGTTAGAACAACTGCCTACTGCTCCCCAGTTTCAAGAGTTTGAACCATTGATAGTATATTATTCTTGAAAGTGCAGAAAGCCCAAGAATTCATGCACAACAATTGTATCGCCGATTCCACTGTTAATCTATTCATGTGCTTCTGAATAGTGAGAGCTGCTCTTGAAAAGAAATCTTTCAACAGGTACGGACGTCGCTGAAGTACCTAGAAAATCTCTGGGCATCTGCGATAAATTTGGGTAAATTCTCACGTGATTTGCTCACCAATTTAAAACATCTTCGTTTTCTCCAGCTCGCTTTGATGACATGTAGTCATCTATCTCTTGTCTCCATGGTTCCGAGTTTGTCAATGTGGAAGAAGACTTCTCCATCTCGAAGATAGACTTCAAGCTTAAGAGGTCTTCCGTGGCAGACACTTCAGCGAAATCTGCTGTGGAATTCAAGTCAGGAGTCCTTTGTTGTTCTTGTGCTTTGTAATAACTGTTTCGATACAGTTCTTCAAACTTTTCGATGGTCTCTTTTTCCAGTTCTTTCCCCCAGATAGTGCGCTGGAAAGTTTCTGTCTGATGTCTTGGATCCAGTATGAGCACTACACAGTAGATCCAATTGCTCTTGCGTTAATGCTTGAGCATCTTCTCGATAGCCGCTTTCAGTGCTTTTTCAACCATTATAGCACTGTGTGTCCTGTCGATTTTGTCGCTTAACTTTTGAACTTGACTTTCCAGAACGTCCAGCAACTGGTTGAATTTGATGACGACGGATGATAGCGTCACGTACTTCTCTCCCCCCAGCGCCATCGAAACCTCTTTGAAGAGTTGGAGATATGGAAACAAGTCCTTTAAAAGTTGCCAATCAGCTTCGCCTAGCTTTAAATGAAGTTAAAGGAAGTTATGGCAAGTGCAGAACAACTTTATAGCATTCTCCAATTTCAGAGCAACTTTTATCATGGCAAACGTCTAATTCCAACGAGTGCACACATCTAAAATTGTTGCCAGAGGTTTCAGACCACACGTGTGGCAAGCTAGTTTAAATTTGTCAGTGAGCTGTTCAGATGCTCTGATTTTTTTTAACAGAGCCCTCAGTCTTACGATGACCGGCTTTTCCCTTGCAATTTCTTCATCTTCATCGTCTTCTTCTGCCTTGCTGGTGTCGTCAGTATCATTATCATTTTTCTCATCATTCAAATCTTCAGCTTTTTCCTCTTCTCCAATCACTGCCAACAATGATTGAACGCCCAAATTGAGGATGTGAGCAAAGCATCGACAATGTTGATCAATAGCGTCAAAATTTTCACCGCGAACTGCTTGCAACAAGTTCGACAGTTGGGACATGAATGTTGTATTCGCGGCAGTGTTGTCCACCGTGATACTTTGCACCTTACCACAAAGTCCGTAATCCTCTAAACACTTCAGGACCAACTCTGCGATGTCTCTTCCTATATGCTTTCCAGCAGACGGGATGAAGTCCAGCACCATGGAATGCAGTGTCTATATTTTGCAAATGAAGTGTTCGGTGATACCGTAAAAGAACCTGTTGTCGATGGAAGTCCAGCCGTCGACGGTGAAGGTCAGTTTCGACTTTATCCCCGATAAAATATTCTTCACTGCCTGCTTCATGATTTTAAAAAGTTAAAGAACTTTGTCCCTCATAGCAGTTCGCTTGTATAAAACTGCATCCTGGTTTAAATACTTGAAAATGTCCTGAGTGAAGTCGTCGTCGAAGAAATTGAAGGGCAAGTACTTCTTCGCTAACCACTCGACCAGCTTCTTGTCGAACTCTTCTTGGCAGAATGAAATTCCGGCTGTCTCCTGCGTGCTCTGAAAAGTTTTCACAGCTATTATATTTGCCAGTTTAATCTTTAATCAGTTAAATGGAACTGAGAAAGAAGGATTTTACGAGATAGTTGAACGCGCAACTGAATGGGTGAAATTTCATACAGAAAATATTAATTTTCAACCAAAAAGTTAATTTTCGACAAAAATTGGACCTTCTACGGAAATATTTCATTAATTTTCTAACCAAATAGTTGAATTTAGTATTATTTTCAAACAAAAAAGACGTATTTCCAACAAAAGAGTAAAATGTCAAACAACGCACGATATGGAAAAAAAAGTCAAGGGAGGAAAAATATGATTTTTACAGTTCTGCAAGATTATCATAACAACTCTTTGAATTTTCTTGAAAAATCGAAAATTCAAATTTTTGATCGTACAAAAAATGAAAAATTCAAATTTTGATCGTACAAAAAATGAAAAATTCCATTTTGTGTCACACTATGCAAGATACGAAAAAAGATAAAAACACAAAAATTGTGCACCCAAAAATTGTCTACAAATTCGTTATTACTCACTTTTTGATTTAGCACGTAGTTTTTGTTTTATACGTAAAAAACGACGTTAACAAAACATCAAATTTTTGGACAAACGACACAAGCTACAAAAAAAAAGACAAAAGTTGTTCACCCAAATAAGAGCCACAAATTTGGCATTAATCATATTTTGACGAGACGCGTAGTTTTTGATTTAATCTTAAAAAATGATATTAAAAATAAACAAATTAATTTTTTGCACAATGAAACACAAGATACAATAAAATGTTTAACAACAAAATTTTCTTCAAATTAGGTCTAAAAATTTGCTTTTAACCTTTTTTTTCTCACGAGAAACGTGATGAGATTGTATTCGTTAAAGCCGAAAAAGCTTTAACAAAAGAGAACTCACAATCACTAAATTTCAGTTGTTGATGGTTTGCATTATGAGAATTAATCCGGTTTTGAGAACTTGTGGAGCGGGGCGAAAAACGAAGCGTTACAACCCTACAATATTGTTTGAACTCTCTGTGCTTCGCCACGCTCTACAAGTACTGAAAACCTATACTAGTTTTTTAAATCATTAAAATCTTTAATTATGTAAGTTATACTTGATATAAATATTATTATAATGAATATTATTATAATTATTATACTATTATTAATGTATACAGAGTACTCTCTCTATTTAAAATTTCTCCACGGTTTTTTGTCCCACGATTGACCCTGGGGCAGAATCAAGGAAAAATATTCTAAAAATATGTTCATTCGTTATTAAAATGCTACAAAGACTTACCTTTAAAATTGCTTTGTCCTTTTAAAATCATGATATATTTCTTTACAAAATAAATTTTGTAATTTTGAGATAAGTATTTTAAAACATTAAAGGTTTTGTAAAGTTTTAATATATTAAGAAAGTATATGAGGTCAAGTTAGTAACTTTTCGGCTTTTTCTCCTAAAATCCGCAAAATTGTAATTAGAGTCTAAAATAGATTGAAAAGAAAGGTAATTATCAGAGAAAGATTTCAAAATTATTTTTTTTTCAGCTGAAAATTAAAATATACCCTTTTTGGTTGAAAAATTATATTTTTCAGTTGACAAATGCAACTATCTGGTTGTAAATTCATGTATTTTTTGTAAATTAGTCTTTTTTGGTACAATATTATTCTTCTTGCTTGAAGATGGTTCCATCTTTACCAATTTTTTTAGAAATCCTTTTATTTTTTTGTTAAAAATTAATTTTTAATGAATATTTAATTATTCCGTTTTTTAAACTTTTCTTTTTTGGTTAAAATTCATTTCTTTCATGCAAACTGAATTCATTTGTTGAAAAATGACTTTACTTTTGTTCACAATTAATTTTTTGAAATGATAATGTAACTATGCCATTTTGGTTGAAAATTAGTTTTTTTCAATCACGAATTTGTCTTTTTGATTGAAAATTCATCTTTTCGGTGGAAAAATCAATTTTTTGGTTAAAATTTTTAATATTTTTTTAAACTTCGTTCTTTTTTTAATCATTTTTGTTTTCACTAAAAATGTTACTATGGCATTCTTGGTTGAAAATTCACCTATTTGATGGAAAATTCCTTTTTTTTTTGTTGGTTGCAAATTAATTTCGTTGGAATTTCGTCTTTTTTTAGAAAACTATTCGTTTGAAAATTCCTTTTCTTGGTTGCAAATTCATTGTTTTCCATTCAATTTGTTTGGTTAAAATGTAAATATTTTGCTAAAACTTTGTTCTTTTATCACCTTTTTTTACCGAAAATGTAACGATTCAATTTTTGGTTAAAAACTTATCTTTTTTAATTGCAAATTCAACTATGGGGTTAAAAATTCATTTTTTGGTAGAATATTACTCTTGTTGTTTGTGCATTCATTTCTTTGTTCAAAAATTTAACTATTCAGCTGTCAATTCGATCGTTTTTTTGTTTTGTTCAAATTTAATTTTTTGAATTGAAAATTTAACTGTTCCATTTTTGGTTGAAAATTTATATTTTGTAGTTGAAAATTCATGTATTTCTTTGAAAATTAAACTATTTGGTCGAAACTTAAATTTTTTGTCTGAGAATGTGACTATACTCAATTTTTGGTTGGATACTTATTTTTTTAAGTTTAAATATTCATTTTTAAAGTCGAAAATTTTACAATTTTGTTCAAAATTTGTTCTTGATTTGAAAATTTGTCTTTTTTAGTTGAAAATTTATCTTTTTAGTAGTAGAAAATTATTCTTGTTTGAAAATCCATCTATTTTGGTTAAAAATTCATTTTTTTTGGTTGATAATTTAACTATTTTGTTGAAAATTTGTTGCTTTTTTTTGCTCGAAAGTTGAATTTTCTCAGTTTAAAATTCATGTTCTTTGTTATTAAATTATTCTTCCTGTTTAAAAAGTCATCTATTTTAATTAAGAATTTATTAATTTGTTTGAAAATGCATCTATTATGAAAACCTTCTGTTTTTTGTGTTTAAAATTATTTTTTTAGATGAAGATTAAACATTCCATTTTCCGTTAAAAATGTGTCTTTTTAGTAGAAGATTCAACTATATGGTTGAAAGTTCATGTATTTTGTTTTAAATTAAGCTGTTTTGCTGAAATAATGTTTTTTTGTTGTTGTAAATTTATTTTTTAAACTGATGATGTAACCGTTTTTCGTCGATAATTTATCTATTTTGTTGAGAATTTGTTTTTTTGTTGTTTAAAAATTGATTTTTTAAATGTTGTATTCCTGTTTTTGGTAGAAAATTACTGGTTTGAAAATTAAATGATTTGTTTGCAAATTCAATATTTTGCTTCAAAATTTAAATATTTTGTTAAAACTTTGTTTTTTTGGGGGTAATAATTATTTATATTAATGGAAATACAAGTATTCCATTTTTGGTTGAAACTTTATCTTTTTTGTTGAAGATTCAACTACGTGGTTGAAAATCCCATTTTTGGTTAAAAATTTATATCTTCCAGTTAAAAGTTCATTTCTACCTTTGAAAATTAAACTATTTTGTCGGAAATTACATTTTTTATTTCATTGCAATTATTTCATTTTTGGTTGAATACTTATTGCTTTAGCTTAAAATTCGTTTCAAAAGTTGAAAATTGAACAATTTTCTTGGAAAGTTTTTTTTTTCTTGAAAAATTATCTTGTTAGTTGAACATTCATCTTCTTTGGTAGCAAGTTATCATCCTTGTTTGAAAGTTCATCTATTTTAGTTAAAAATTCATTTCTTTGGTTAAATATTCTTGTTTGGGGTGTGGAGGGGTTAAAAATTAATTTTTTTCAACTGCAAACTTAAGCATAAACTAAAATTTTCAGTTAAAAAATGTATTTTGTTTAGTTATTTCTTATGTTGGAAGCCTAACTATTTTCTTGAAAATTTGTTTTTTATCTGTTAAAAAATGATTTTTTACTAAAAATATGACTAAGATAATTATGCCACACAAAATTTGAAACATTTTAGGCCGTGAAATCTTGTCTCCTGTGTATATATAGTCATCCGGGATTTTAAAACCGGAGTAAATTTGAAGAGGCAAGCCTTGCCTCTTCAAATTTCAAATTTACTTAAATGCTCTTGCCTGGCATGAGCATTTAAAATTTTATAATTGTTTCAATTAAATTCCAATTAAATTAATTCATTCATTCAATTTTAATTCAATTTTATAATTAATTTAATTCATTAATAATTTAATTAATTAAATTAATTTATTTATTTTATTTTATACTTTAAAATTTTATCAATTTTACTTTCATTAATTCTATACATTAAATTTAAAATGATAATTATTTATTATCATTTAAACTTTGCAATATTCGAAATGGATGAAAAAATAAAACATAAATAATAAAAAATGAAATCACTTGAAAAATATGAATATTATTAATCTAATCTTAAAATCCCATATACGTTCCTGAAAGACATATTAAAAAATATTTCGGGACTTCCTTACATGCATGGGTATGTCAGGTGTCATTCGCGAAAACAAAAATCAACCCAAACCTCCTAATAACCCACGAAACTGAATCGTGAAGTCGGGCGAGCTCGGCTCGGCCCGAGCCACAAGTTCGTGCTCGTGCATTTTCGGCTTTACACGAAGCTGGTCTACGCAGCATGTAACAGAGCTGACTCACCGACACGCTACGTTTGCATGTGTTGCTCCCTGATGGGAAAGTGGTGGGGGCCGAAAAACCCCACGTTCTGAAGATACTGTTTCCACGAGACTACAGGGAAAAACGGCTTGAGTTTTGGCCGCGAGGAGAAACGGTTTAGGCGTCTAAGCCGTTTCTGCCCTTAACGTATTTCAATCCGCTTTCCCTCTGGCGCTCATTCAAACCGTTGTTACGCTGAAGCTTTTCAAATTCGCTTTCGCTCCTCTACTAATTCCACACCGCTTTTACTCTCGGCCCGTCAAATAAAAACATTGTTAGTGGAACTGTTTTGAATTTTGAACGTTAAATATTAAAGTTCAACACATTTCTCATTCGGAATTGTTTCATTCAAATGCTGTCGCATTTATACGTACTTTACAATACAAAAAATGGTATAAGTAGAACATTTCAAAGATTTCAACCATTCAAATTGACTTCTTTAGTTGAAAATCAATTTATGAAACTGAAAGTTTAACTATTCCATTTTTAGTTAAAAATGTAGCCTTTCTAGTTAAAATTCAACTAGTTGGTTGAAATTCATTTTCTTGGTCAAACATTCTGGATTTTAGTTGAACAGGATTTGTTTGAGAATAGAACTATTCTGTTGAGAATTGTTTTCTTTTCATCAAAATTAATTTTATTTTTCTGCCAATTGCAGAATTTGATTTGTTGATGAAAATTCATCTTTTTGGTGGGAAATCGAGAGAAAATAAGAATAATCAAATAATTATTCTCCTGAAAATAATCCTTAGAAATAATATGAATATTGGTAAATTCATTTAAAAAACTTGAAAATTCATCGTTTTGGTTGAAACTGAACTAATCATATATTTTTGTAAAAATTAATTAATTTGTAAAAAATTGAACAATTTCGTCGAAAAAACGTTGGTTGTAGGTGGAAACTTATTTCATAATTGTAAATCTAAGTAGTCAACTTGACCATTATCATTTTAGCTAAAAAAAAATCTTTTAATTTGAAAATTCAACTAAAAATTGCTTATTTCGTTGAAAATTTAACTGTATTATTGAAAACACGTTTCTATTGTTTGGCGAATAATTTTTTCTATAGAAAATTTATCCATTCGAATTATGAATGAAACTTTATCTTATTGAGTTGAAAATTGAACTGCATTATTGATTGAAAATTTATTTTTCTGTTTGAAAATGGAATCTATTCTCGCGATGATTAGTATTTTTGGTTACATATTAATTTTTCTAACAGAAAACAGAACTTTTTGATTTTCCAGTAAAAATTCGTTAAGAATTTCACTACAGTGTTGAAAGTTCATGTGTTTGTTAAAAATTTGTCTTTTTGGTGTAAAATGAAGTGTCTTGGTTGAACATTCAACTTCTTGTTTGACGGTTCAGGTGCATTGTTGTAAATTCACTTTATTGTTTACAAATGAACCTTCATCAATTTATTTGAAAAGTATTTTCTTTACATGAAAATTCAAGTATGTTTTCTAAAGTTCCTTTTTTTTAATTGAAAAATTATTTTTTTTTTCATTGAAAATGTAATTCCCTCATTTTTGGTAAAAAATTTATCTTTTTAATTTGAAAAGTTACCTCTTTGTCTAAAAATGCATGTACTTTGTGAAAAATTAGTCTTTTTTGTAGAAAAATGATGAAATTTTTTTTATGTACAAAAATTATTTTCTGAAGTAACAATTTGAGAATTCCATCTTTTATTAAAAATTTAACAATTTACCTTTTCGTTGAGAATTTTTCGTACATATTCGGTTTGAAAATTTAACTGTTCGAATGAGAGTTTAACTGAATTGTTAAAAGTTGATATCATTTGTGGAAAATGTTACTATATTGTTGAAAAAACTTATATAAATACAACATTTCGAAGATTCCTGCTCAAGAAATATGTATCCGCGCCATCATTTGTGATCCTCCAAATTGAAGAATGAATTAATAAATTTGTTAATCATATAATTTCAAGAATTCTTAAGTAAAAAAACATTACAAATTGAGCAATTAAAAAAATTTCAATCCAGAGACTTGTTTCATTAGAAGTCAAATAATTTATATTTTACACCTTTTTGAAATAATAATTCTTCTATTATTATTTATACATTAAAGTACAAAACTCTTTTTTCACGAATTAACAATTTAAGAAGGAACAATTTATAATTGTAGAGTTGAAAATTTAAATGTAGGATCTTTAGCTCGAATGTTAAAAACTGAATAATAATTGATTTTCTAAGACGATCCTGAATTTTTTCAAAATGAAACAATTAACCTATTTTAACATTAAAAATGAATAGATTCATGATTAAACGTTTTACCCTATTTCAAATCCTATTTAAGTAGTGTTTCAGTCTAAAATATTGCATATATAACCCGTTCCATTTGAAATTTTCAATTAAAAAAGAAACAATTTCTTAATATTTATTAATATTTTACTGTTCATTCAAAATGAGCAATTGTAAATTAAATATTACAAAATGAACATAAAATTTGCCAAATGTAGTAGGATTGTGCGTAACAATACATCAATTTATCAAAAAACTCTTGCTTTATTCAAATGTGATCAATTAAAAAATAAAATAAAATCATGATGAACAAATTATAAAAATTAGTTTTCGTCACAGCTACCTGTGTAGCAATCAATATTGACAACGTATAATAACTAATATGGTGTTTTCAAATGCATTTTACCTCATTATTATTCGAAAAAAAGTAAATAAGAACAACCAAATGTGGAAATTTAAAAGAGATAAAATGTGCTATTTCATGTTCGATTTGGGGTATCCAAAAGTATTCAGAAAAATATTGTCGCCACTGTGTACAAAAAGGGATTCAGTTTAATAGGTAACTTCTACTGCTATGAGGATTCAAACGGACACTTTTCAATGCAAGCCTTCTTACCGGGATTACTGCAACGAAAAAATTTTGGGCAAGCAGCTGTCTTCTTAGTGGGATCACGGCGCCACCGCGGCGTTTAGTAAAGCGGCGACACCTTATTTGAGTGAGCAATAGTGCCAAACGTGCGAGCAGACAGATCTCTTCCCGCGTGTTGGGAACGCTGCAGTCCCACAAAAGAGAAAGCAATAGAAGTAGATTTTCGCGGACAAATTAAGCTACAGTTCGCAGTTGAGTTTTGTGATCATGTAAGAAATTATGTACACCAGAAATCAATAATAGTCAGTGCCTGGACACAAATGTATTAAAAATAAATTATTTAAAAAACATTGTATTGCTATAAAAAATGTTGTAAACAAATAGACATCTATCGAACTTTTACGAGATAAAATATTCTGTTGGTATGAAAAATAATTTTAAAATACTTGAAAATGTTGTTTGAAGTGAAAAAAGTGTCTAAACATAAAAATTTATGATTTTCATTAACAAATTATAAAAATAATTGTTTTATAGTCGCATCTTTTCACAGATGAAAACAATTTTTCACACAAAGTTGCTGCGAATGACTTTATACTTTTCTAGCCCGAAAGGTTTATTCTTAGTTAAGAATTTCAATTTTTATAACAAATTGTATAAACAATTGTGTTATAGTTGTTAATTCTTGCAGGGAAAAAATTATATTGTTCTTTAAAAACATTCTGCTAATGACTTTGTGATGTTATCTGCCTATTTTATAAAATAGTTTCAGTCTAATTCAACAATTTCAATTTCTATGAACAAGTTGTATAAACAAATGCCTGATATTCGTGTATAAAAAATGATTTTTTTTTTTCATAAGACTTTCTGCGACATATTATGCTGCACATTATCTCAATAATTCTAATTGTTATTAATAAATTAAACATATAGATAGTTGTTGATATAACTTGTTGATAACAATTAAAATTATCAGCTTAGAATAAACCTTTTTTGGGCTAGCTGCTCGCTCACGTGATAGAGCAGCTAGCCCAAAATTTGTTCAGTGTGATAGATTGAAGAGTTTGGCCAAGTAGCTATTTACCAAAATCCTATTATTGTCTTACTTGGACAATAATTGTCTGCCGTGCCCTCTTGAAATTCTCGGCGGTAATCGAGATATTGAAAATTAATTGAGCGGGCTC
Source organism: Andricus quercusramuli (assembly GCA_932178445.1). Classification (NCBI taxonomy): domain Eukaryota; kingdom Metazoa; phylum Arthropoda; class Insecta; order Hymenoptera; family Cynipidae; genus Andricus; species Andricus quercusramuli. The sequence goes on from CAKNXH010057812.1 coordinate 87,201, forward strand.
ACCTGTCAGGCTGACCTTTAAATAGCGTAATTTTTGCACTTTTGGCAAAAGCCAATAGTCACCTACCATTAAAATAAAAAGGACTGTAAAGGAGGCGACTTTGTGTAAATTTCTACAAAAATTTAAGCAATTCCAGTCACAGAAAGTTTGGTCGATTATTAAAGTTTGGCGAATTCTGATGATCCAAACCGCTTGCACTTTTCGAGTCATGAGATTCATAATGATCTGGTAATCATTCAAATGAGTCTTCGAAGCTGAGTACTTTTCGTCGGCATGAGAAAAAAGTGCTAATTTAAAATAACGTTTTCCGCGTTTTAAATTTTTTCTGTGACCATAATGTCATTAATGTTGTCAAACTTTGTCCACGTTCTTTTCAGAGAGTCTAATTGCGCCTTCACTGCATTACTGCTTCGAGCTTTTTAAAATTAGTGATTGCGCTACAAATGCTCTTGCTGTTGGGCAACATACTAAGCAAATGACAATATGTTTACTAATAAAAAAGCAAAAAAAAAGCCAGACCGGTAAAGATTTGTCACTCACTGTTTTTGCACTGTACATCAGGCCTACCCAGATGGGGGAAATCGACTCAATGGCCACATGTTCGAGTTCCACCACCAGTTCCCTCTGCTAAGCTCCTGAGGCTTGGGGTGGTGGTCGCTCTCTGAAATGAAAGGGGGGGGGATCCCGTGCTGTAGATACGTAGTGTTTTGGAAGGTGTCTTAGGGCCACTGATTTTAAAATAAAATAAAATGAATAAAGTAATTTTAAATTAAACTTAAATATTAGCATTAAACGAATTAATAAGTCTTATAAATAAGGAAAGCACATAATATATTGTGTAAAGAACGTTGACAATAAATCTTCAAAAACCAACATTATCATGGAAAATAGGTTTATTCTGAACAATTCTTAAAATCTTAAACCTTAAATCAAACACCCTTTGTGAAAGGAGTTTTTCGAAATATCATTTTTTGATACAATAATTACAATAAAGGAGGGAGTTTGATAAGGCCCTTTATCGGCCCCCCTCCTGAATCACATTTTTTAAAGTTTATTATCAGAATCATTATTTTTTTTATAATGTGGAAAATCTAAGGCTTCCAAAAATACATATACTTTTTGTGTTAATCGATAGGAACCTTATGAAAAAAAAAACGCTAAACTTAGCTTGTTTTGCAAAAATACGCAATTTTTGTAGCTTTTGCGATCTTTATGTAGTTAATTCGTATAGAGCGCAACCGAGTAACAAAACCATTTTCACGTATATGGTGCACGAATACATGAGCTACTATATACATAAAAATCGTCGTGTTACTATATTGCTCTAATGGTAAAAAATAAGTTGAATTTTGGATAATATTTAATAATGTACTAATTGACTGATTGATGAAGATAGGAAGCTTTGTAATGGCTCCAAATGTGCAGTTTTGTAATGCGAGTGCATTGCAATAATTATATTTACGATAAAATCATTCTTACGCAAGAAATATCATTTTGAATATTTCTGGTTTTAATCAGTGTGGGCGTGTGGCCATCACAGCGGGACAAGTGGTAGAAAAAAAATATCCTTCCGATAATAATAGTAACGGAGCCGGCTGGCTTCTGGAGTTAATGTGGTCATTGAAAGGGTACTTTTTTTCTAACTACTTATTCTGCTCTGCCGGACCACGCGCCAACACTGATCAAAGCCAGAAATATCCAAAATGATATTTCTTGCGTAAGAATCATTTTATTGTAAATTTAATTATTGAACTGCACTCGCATTACGAAACTGCACATTTGGAGCCATTACACGGCTTCCTATCTTCATTCGTTCTCAAGATAAAGTTTCTGCAAATAAATCACCGTAAAAAAAATAATTATTGAATATTTCAGAATTTTGAAAAATGTGTTGCATTAAACAATGTTGAAAGAATATCCGTGAATTTTCTCAAATTTCTCCTAACGTCGCCGTCTTTCTGGGAACAGGTAAAAGTGGACGCCTAAAAAAGGAGACCGAGAACCCCTGGTTTTTTGGATGTTTTGCCCTCTAACTATTGACAAAATTCTTTTACGATAAAAGTGATCATATCGTTGAATTCGGAAGACCTTAAGCTTTCAGATGCTTTTTATTGAACAATTCAGAGATTTTTTGTACGAGTGGCCATCAAAAGAAGTGAGGGGTCTTGACATTTGGCCCCAACATTAATATGTACAAATTGTGACGATTCTTGCATCAATTGTGGGCGAAAAGCGCGAAAAAACCTAAAGAAACGATAGAAATTTGAAATGATTTAAGAATCAATTCATGACTCTCCGTCTCATAAAATTTCGGAATTTCAAAAACTAATTTGTAGTTGCAGATAATAAATAACGTTTATTCAACAAAATAATGGTGTATCAGCTCATATGAGCTAGAAAACAATCAAATTTACTCAAGAAAATGCCTGCTCCAACTCAACCGGAAATTACCTTTTTTTTAAACGTGCAAAAATGATAAATACGTAAACAAACGCTGAACTATTAAACGTACCGTACGTGATAGGTTTGTACAATGATATACTGTTTTGTCCAAAATTATCGCACTTATCTTTCAAAAATGGAAGCTATTAAAAAAAAGATGGCTTATCTCTCCCGGATTTACCACCATGCAAATTAGGACTATTTACATGTAAATATGTATAATGTAATAATATAATTAATATTCATATTTCAAGATTGTTGCATTATTAATAAAATCATATACTTGTCATAAAGAAGGTTAATTTTTTAGCGCAGGATAGCAGTAAACATTTCTGTTTCATTTGAGGTACATTTTACAGCATTAAAATAAATACATTACATTTCAACTTAGTCGCCCCCAGCCTCTGGTCACTAGATAGCTAAACTTGAAGTATCATATTCTGATCCTGCTCTGAGACACCGCTAGACGGCGTTGCGGTTTTCGCTTCCTACTTCTTTTGTTTTAATTTTTGAATTTGACAGTTATGCCGGTAAATTTCAGCAAATTCATCTCATCGAAAATTAACCATGAAACCCCGACAGATTCCAACTGAAAACAGGAGTCTTATGTATTAGATTGTCCATCAACGCGTCGAGAAAAATCTCATCATTTTTCTATAGATGGGAAATGTTGCTAAAATTTAAAAATAAATACGACTTCATACTTCAAAATATTCTTTTATTATTTTACTGTCAGTTCTTCATAAAATACAATTTTATTTAAAAACCAAGAGAAAAATAACTAGAAACTCATAAATAATTATTCTAATCATTCTTTATGTATTTTTATTTGTCATTTCTCGGTTTCTTATGATTTGATTTACTTTTTAAGTTTAGTTTAAAATTACTGTTGTGAAAAAAAAACTACTGATGTGGTGACTCCATCGCCCGAGAGCTCCGGCTCTTGCAGTCAGCGGTGTTGCATTGGGCTAACTCCCTAATGCAACGAATAATGCGGTTACGCATGCCATGGTTCAGTTGGTGTGACAATAGGACCGAACCAAGGCGACGGCCAGGTAATGACCCTGGAGAAACGCGAGAAAATCGTTTTAAACGGTCGGGCTAACTCAGGAGGGGCATCCTTACCTGTTGGCAAAGAAGCTCACTGGCGAGAAGAGGATTCATGCTGAGGTTACATGAACATTGGGTCAATATACAGCCGGAGTATGCTCATAAAACGCCTCAGTATTTAAGAGATCAGATATCCTTTTTGCGCAAAAACGGATATGAAGCTCTTTATCTAGAACAGCAACGTCCTCCAGCGAACATACCACTCGTTCCAGCAAGACAACCTATACAGATAGCCAATAATGCCAACATGAGTAGTAGGAGAACAAAAATCCACCACAAAGTCTCGCAGGATGGACAAATTAGTTGAAGCTAATGCTGCTCTCTCCCATTTGCTCCTCGAAGATGTTAATCTCTGGAATCTGAACTGTGTAGTTTACGAGAAGGCGGTCACCCTGCTGAGCGACAGTAGAAGTAACGATACTTCAGTACGTCTGAGTATCTAGCTACATAACATCAAATAAAAAATTCACTTCAAAAGAACCCCGCACACAATACATGGGAAAAGAACATTCGGTCAAATTGGACGAAGCTGCGGGAAATGATAGATCTTCAGGTCCTGATTAAAAGTTCTTATGGCCACAACCACCTAAAATGAATTGCTGAGGAGCTAGAGGTCGTCCAAAGTAAAAAATATTCCAAAATTGAATACATTATTTGTGAATATATCAAACGGTATCAAAGTTAACTAATAATATGTGAATATGTTTTTTTTTCTTTTTTTTTAAGGTAGTAAAAACGGCAAATGATCATGCACCAACCACATTCGAACTTTGGGGACCACGAGCCCAATATATGCATGCCACGCATATATACTTAATATACATACACGTGAGATGCACACATTGGCGCGTAGTCCACAAGGAACGGAGGTGAGTGTGGGACTTACCAAAACGGCACCTACCCACTAAACCTCAACTCCTTTTCCCGCCAACCCAAGTTCCCGGAATCCGCTTTCGCATTACTTCAGGAACATGGGGGTAAGGCCACTAAGTCGTGCTTCGACTTCCCTCCATTGCAGCCAGCTTGGCATTTCAACGCTTCTTACCCAACCAAGATGCACGCATCGTCCTCAGTGGTGTGGTGTTACCACAACCCGGGCTCGTCGGCCTTCGGCATCCTGGTTGAGTATATCAGGTTAAGCAGCGCGCCCTGGCAGAGAAGCACTGCGGCGTACCTACGTACTCCGCAGCCCTATGGCCCTCTTTGCCACATCTCCTGCATGCTTTGGTCCTATCTGGCCCCTCACATCTTGCCGCCATGTGGCCGTAGCCTAGGCAGCGGTAGCACCGCATCACCACCGTCTTTTTTCTGACGCGACAGGACACCCATCCCACCTTCAGATGTCCCGTGCACACCAGTCTCGCCGCCAGTTCCTCGGGTAGCTCCTCGAAAGCCTTCAGGCTTCCCCTGAGGGGCTTCCTGGTGATGCTGACCCTAACCTCCTCTGTAGACTCGCCGAAGTGCTGCCTTACGGCGGCCTCGACCTTCTGTACCTCCGTCGTTGTGTCGAGGTCCAAGACCTCGACTTTGATTCGGGGGACGAGCTCGCGCACGTTCCCCCGATTCCAGCTGCCTCCTTGATTGCAGACGACAGTTTTGCCCTACCGTCCGCCGCAGGGCCTACCTCTATGAGGACCTCTCCGTTCCTTGTTTCTCTGACACTCTTGATTTTAACACCAAGAGTGTCAGGTTTCACCTTGCCTTTGAGGTTTTTAGGACCTCCGCATAGCTAGAGCCCTCGGCAGGTTTTATAATAACCGCCTCGGGTCTAGCTCACCTCTGCTTCTCCTTCTTCTTCCTCGTCTGGGCACAAGTGTCGGCACGCCGTCCTCGTCCCCTTTAGGGGTTGAGGCCGTCACAGTCGCGGGACGGGTCCTCATTTTCTTCTTCAGTGGCCTCGAGGGGTCAGCCTCAACGGGACTCAGAGTGGGCTCCCTCTCTCGCTTCTCACGATGAGGAGTAGAGGTTTCCACAGTTTCTTTAGTCTCAGTACCGTTGTGGCTGATCTCTTGCTTCTTATTCGCCTTCTTCTTGTACTCGGCAAAGTTCTCGCCGGTGTCCATTCCGATGTACCTTATGGCATCTTGGAGATACCATTCACCGTGAATTATAGCTTCCTCTAGGTCTCTCACTGCACGCCGTGCCTCATCCAGTCCATCCCTGATCGGGATGAACATGTTGCGCTTAGTCTCGCAGAAATTCTGCATCCCCTTCAGCACACACTTCAAATCATCCAGGGCTTTTTGCCTCACCTTGCTCCATCGGTCCGCCGCCATAATATCGATCCCAGCCTGCGTCTTTTGACTGGTGTCAAGCTTCTCCACAACGTCCAGCTCTCCTCCCAGCTCCTCACATACACTTCGATTTAGATTTTGTTTCGTCGCCATCTTGTTCCCACGTGTAGCTAGGGAAATAAAGGTCCACCCCCCGCAGAGCCCCGCATGCGAGGGCAAGGTCTGTTTACTCTAGAAGGCGACCTGGTATCCTAGAGATACCGTTTGCGACACCACTCCCCTGGTGCCATGCAGTCTTCGGTACGGTTGATTAACGCCTTGACTTGGAGGTTTTTCCTTCGGGACCATCCCTGGACCCTTTTCCGCGATTGCTTATTGAGTAGTGTAACCGTATTCAGCAGAAACCCTCGGTACAGGGACGCAGCAGTAAACGGTCGTGGTTTTTTGTCGGTGTGCCCTTCACCCAGTCTGGGGGCCTATTTTATTTCAGCCGTAACCTCTGTTTCCAGCGAGCATTCCCCTATTCGCCACCCGGGGACGCGCTACGTATGGGTTACAAACTCCCACTGTAGAATATGTATATGTGTACATGAGATACATGAGTTATGGGGACGGCGATTTGTCAAGCTCAGCTGAGAGGGCAGCACCGTGAGTGATGATGTACCTTGTACACAAGAACAAGGCATTATCTACTGTTTCCTTAGTTTTTATTATTCGGAAAGCGATTTGCTCCTTTATTTTTACACCCAAATGCCACATGCAGACTTGGCATTTCGAAAATAGTGCTTGAAGCAATCACCTCAAAGCTGCGTTATGAAGGACTGATATAATTCGAATAGCAGACGTTACCACCGTTGCAACCGTCGTCTTGTGTATCACCAGACGCAATAGCGACCCTAGCGGCTGCAAGTGTCAGTCGCCGTCCCCATATGAGTAATATATATATATTACTCATATAACTCATGTACCTCATGTACAT
>CAKNXH010057813.1:0-49482 GCA_932178445.1 Andricus quercusramuli
ATCTTTCTTTTTTAATGAGTTTTTCTTGCATGATACGGAGAGGATACGATGTGGATACTATAAGAATACGGTGTAGCGTATCCGTTCCGTTGGTTCGGTCCGCCAGGGTTAACTGTGGAAACTAAAGAAAATTACATTTTCAATTTATTTAAGATTTTAGCTGTTGAATTTTTAACTGTTTGAAATTCAATTTTCTTCAATTTTCAACAATTGAAGGTGTAACCGTTAAAAGTTATTGAAATTTAAAAATTGAAACTCCTACAGTTGGATTTTAAATAGTGGGAAAATAAATTTGAAATATTCTTCAATTTTCAAAAGTTGAAAATGGCAGTTATATTTTAAATTGTCTTTAATTTTATACAATTGAAAATTGAATTATTAATTTATTTCAATATTCAACAGCTGGGAATTGAAACTTGACTTTTTAATTTTTTGCCATTTTCAATCACTGAAAACTGAAATTATCTTTACTTTGAAACTTCAAAATTGTATTTCGAAATCTTCCGAATTGTTGAAATTTTCAATAACTGCTGAATATATTTTAAACTGATTCAAATTTTTTCCTGATTTTTTTCTATCTTGAAAAGAAATGTGCATTTTTAAGACATTCTTCAGTATAATAGGTGCTGAGATATCTACGCAGTAGCATACGTTATAAAATTATCCAAAAATTGTATACAGAATAACATACAAAGTTGTAGTTTCGGTTGGTTTAAAGAGGACTTGATTTAAACGTACCAACGCAATATAATACAGTAGCCTCGAGTTGAGCATCACATCGCGTCGCCCCGCTGGGCAGCTCCCTCGAGTTCGAGCGCCTTACAATAGGAAGGGTCAGCCGAGCCGTTAGGTTTAGCACGGTACCCTGACATGGCCCTAAGCTGAAAATGTTATAACTCTGATGATTGTATTTTTATCGAAAAGAGTCATGAAGATCAACTGTTCAAGTTTCCGAGTACTATGAGTAGCCGTACATAGAATTTTTTAATCTTGAATAAAAATCGTATCAAAATTGTTGAAAATGCTCTAAATTTTGTAATTTTCATCCAGAATAGCTGGTTAACGAACTCGTTCTTTCTTTTTCGGCCTTAAAAAATGTAGCGAAGCACAATCCAATCTGATCAATCTTTCGAAAGTGACCGTGATTACACGATATTACAGACTACAGACCAACAGAAAAACGGACAGACAGACATACACCTTCGTGAAAATTTTTTTTTTTACTCAGCGGGTTTGAAAACTTTTAAAATTAAAGGTTAAAGCATCGACAACTGTCATTTGGTGAGTGTGAATTTTCTTTTGTTAAAGCTCCTTCCGCTTTAACGAACATATGTGACCGTCCACGAAGAAAGGGATTTCATGCGTCGAAGCTGAATTTTACAGGACAGGCGATCGTAGCAGATTTGAGTAGTGGGGATGCGTCTACGAAAAGCACCCCCTCCACTTACCACTACGCTTTTAGGCACGAGCCAGTAGAGCTCACGGACACGTCGCGTACAGCTGTAGTGGTAAGTGGTGGGGCTGGATTTCGTAGACCTCTCGTTCGGACTCCGCGTACGCTCATCATGCCTATGTTTGTAGCTTAATAACAGGAAAAGTAATAAACTTAAAAAATATAATTATCTAAATCCACTTTTTGGAGCGAGATCGCAAGTGGTTCCTCCTTCCTTTTCTTCGACCGTTGATATAATTTCAAAATTTGAAAGTTCAAAAACTTCTCTTTTTTTCGGTCGGAAGTTTTTGAACTTTCAAATTTTGAAACTTAAAAAATGTCTAATTATTGGAAATTGAAGAGTAACTCATAAACTATCGATTGGCGTAGAAAACTGAAAATCGATTTTTTCCGCATTAGGTCCCTTTCTTCGTGGACGGTCACATATTCTCATCAACTATCTCGTGTTTCGCACTCGATTTAGTTCGCAGTGCGAACTTTTCTACTTTGAGTTCAACCTTTTATATCAAATGTGTATTATACTTATTTCTGTACCTCAGTCTGGGACTGCTTACTCAGATATTGCAAAAAAAAGTACAAATTTCATTTTTCATCATTACTTCAATATTGGTACTTTATTTTATACGAATTTTTATTCTCAGCTTCCCCCAAAAAAATTATCATTTCAATAAGTTCATATTATTAGAATTCATAATCTGCATTAATATTGAAACAAATGTATTTTTATGTGACATCATACATTACAATCCGTTGTGTCGTAATGTACAACATGACGATACTCTACGTTGTCGCAACCAAACTTGTAAATGCACCGTCGTCAACCAAAATAGTTTATGCGCCTCGGCGCATGATATACTATTAGTGTCTTGTTTTTATAATTCAAATGAGTTCGTATCATATAAAAAAGAAACAATGTTGTTAATTGACATTTTATTGCACCTTGTGTAGTTTTTCCACAATTTTTTTATTTTCAATGTTATTTTTTACGATTGAAACAAAAATTACTTAGCACAATTGTTAAAAAGGCGGACATCTGCTGGAAGAGTCATCACTCCCGATCGTCAATAGGACGACCGCAGAAAGCTTGACGCAAAGTACGATGAGCGTAATCGAACAGAGCTGCAATGCAGCCAAGTCAAAAAGATCAGGAAAGAGCAACAAACCAGCTGCATACTAGTGAAGTACGAAAATTGCCGAATGGAGAGCTGTTTGCTTCCAACTGAGGCGAAAAGTCCCTGGGTCACGTAAAAAGGGCAGAGATGTCATCCAGGCCAATAAGACATACATGGCTGCAAAAAAGACGTTGAACCGTGCCATAAATGACAGCAAGTGCAAAAAATGGTCGGAAGTAAGGAACGCAGTAGACCAAGACATTTGGGGACTGGGTTACCAAATAGTAACCGGAAAGCTGTACGGGCAAGCACCGGTTGCAGCTATGGATCCTGCAACGATGAAACTGATTGTTGTGGAGCTTTTTCCGAAACACCCAAGCAGAGCCATCAGGAGGGAGGTGCTACTCAAAGCATTTCCTCTTCTTACTAAGGAGGAACTGTGGACAGCAGCAGCCAAAATGACATGCGGCAAAACGCCGGGCCCAGACGGCATTCCGACCGTGGTAGTGAAAGAGATAGCTGGGAGGTACCTATTTGTACTTCTCAACATTTTCAGCGCTTGCCTCACAGCGAGGTTTTTTTGCAAAAGATGCAAAAAACAGAAGTTAGTTTTTCTAGACAAAGGAAAGTGGCCACACATAACATCATCATCATACAGACCACTCTACATGCTTGATGTTATAGGAAAGCTGTTTGAAAAAAATATCCGAGCCAGATAAAGAGCGACAATTGAAGCAGCAGGAGGCCTGGCCAATAACCAACACGGTTTCCGAGAAGGTAGGTCCACGGTGGGAGCGATCCCTGAAGCTCTCCAGGAAACCAAAATAGCATGGAGTGGGAATCACCGGACAAGGAGTGTCTGCGTGATAGTCACATTTGACGTCAAGAATGCCTTCAGTCTGTAAGTTCGGTTGACATTTTTGACGTCCTGGAAAGACGGTTTAAGGTCCCTGGATATCTTCGTCGGGTCATTAGTGACTATCTCGACGACATGTGGTTGACCTTCCAGACAACAGAAAGAGAGCGCAACGCCAGGGTCACAGCAGGAGTAGCTCAGGGCTCAGTTCTTGGACCCGAGCTATGGAATGTAGTTTATGACGAAGTACTTACGATAAACCTCCCAGAAGCAGTGAGACTAATCGATTTTCCGACTTCCTCGCGGCAATGATAAGGGCTAGAACGAAGGAACAAGCACGACTGCTGGTGGCCATTGTCTCTAGGAGGGTCGAAAATTGGTTCAGCGACCACCATCTACAGCTGGCCAACAAGAAATCAGAGGTTGTGGTTCTCACTAGACAGAGGCACTTCAGCAAACCCTTTATTGTGGATATCGCGGGTCATGCCATAGAAGCCGGGTATGTGCTGAAGTACCTCGGAACCTTCATCGACGAGAAACTTACATTCGGAACCCAAATCACGAAAGCGGCCAACAAATCCGAAACAATGGTCGCCATGCTAACAAGGCATATGCCGAATGTAGCTGGCCCGAGAAGCTCGGGGAGAAAAATTCTAATGAGCGTAGCAAACTCCATCTTATTTTACGGAGCAGAAGTGTGGGCAGATGCCCTAAAAGTAGATTACCGCCGTAAGCGACTATTAGCGGTACAATATAAAGGTGCCCTCAGAGTGGCTTGCGCATATAGATCGGTGTCCGTTCCAGCTGTGTTGGTCATTGCAGGTTGTATCCCCATTGACCGCCAGGCAGCTGAGAGGAAGGAAATTTATGAGCAAAAATCACAAAGAGTGGATACGACCATCCTAACTATGGAGACAGCTAAAACCATAAAAAATGGGAGCAACAATTGAAGCAAGAAACAAGAGGCAGATGGCAGCCAGACTAACAGGCGAAGTACAGCCTTGGATTGACAGGAAATACGGAATTACCCCCTCACCCAGTTCCTGTCTGGACACGGCCACTTTAATGCCTACCTGTTCCGGCGGAATAGGAAGCCGAGCCCGAACTGTGACTACTGTCCAATGGAGGTCGAGGATGTGGAACACACATTTTTTTGATCCGAGAGGTGGGCTAACAAAAAGTCTGAATTAGAGACAATGCTTGGAACAACAATAACACCAAGCAACATAGTGCAACTTATGCTTGCGTCCCAAAATAATTGGGATACCATAAGACAATATATCGAAAACCTTCTACGAGAAAAGAAAAGAGAAAAACAATCAAGGGATAGAGAGTCCCAAAGACGTCCCTAAGAAACCCCTCCAAGATGTCGGAGGCCGACGAGCCCGATGCGCAATCAAAGCGCTACTGAGGACAACGTGTACATCTTGGATGGAGAGAAAGGGAAGAAGAACAGAGCTTCAACAACGAAACAACAAAGGAAAAAGACTTCCTCACAGGGTCTAAGGCCGGCAAGCCCGAGAAGAGACGACTGTCCATTCTACCGTGGACGACGCGTACCCTGGCTGAGGCTAGACAAAAAACGACCAGGTTGGAAGATAAGGTGGGTATGACTATTCCATACTAATGCAAGCAGGGGATATAAGTTAGAGGCCGAGGTACGGCTTAATGGCCTCTGACCTGGGACTCCGAAGCAACGTTTACTGCATTGCTTCGGAGCCCCATGCCAATAACCTGGGACTCTGAAGTAATGCGATAAGCGGTTCCGGAGTCCTGGGTTGGCAGGGAAAAGGAGTTAAGGTTTAGTGGGTAGGTGCCGTTTCGGTAAGTCCCACACGCACCTTCGTATATATTGGTATATATAGGGCTCGTGGTCCCCAAGGTTCGAATGTGGCTGGTGCATGAGCATTTTCCGTTTTTACTTCTCTAAAAACAAAAAACAAAAAAAAAAAAAACAACCACTACTAATACTCTCGGCGCCTTTGACCAGGCTACCGAGCGCGTCCCCGGGTTGCGGATAGGGGGGCCCTGTACCGAGGGTTTCTGCTGAATACGGTTACACAACTCAATAAGCAGTCGCGGACAATGGTCCAGGGATGGTCCCGAAGGAAAAACCCCCAAGTCAAGGCGTTAACAACCGTGCCGAAGACTGCGTGGCACCAGGGTTTGGTGTTTCATACGGTGTCTCTAGGATACCAAGTCGCCTCCTGGAGTATGCAGACCTTACCCCCGCATGCGAGGCTCTGCGGGGGTGGACTTTTACTTCCCTAGCTACTCGTGGGAATTCAAATGGAGAAACAGGCAAATATAAACAGAAGTGTGTGTGTGGAGATGGGAGGTGAATTGAACGTGGTCGAGGAACTTGACATCAGTCAAAAGACGGATGCCAGACAGGATCTAATTTTTGAGAGAGAAAAAATGGAGGAGGGCCGAGAGCTCATGGATGAGTTAGACGGTGTGTTGGTGGAGATGCAGAATTTCTGTGCCACTAAGAAAAACATGTTCATGCGAATCAGGCATGGACTGCAGGAGGCACCGCAAATAATGGCTGAACTCGAAGTCGAGATGTAGTACGCGGAGTATGGTTACCAGGATGCAACCAAGGGCGTCGGAAAGATCAACGGAAAAAAAATTGCCAAATAAAAGAAGGCGAATACGAAGAGGGACACAGGCCACAGAGGGACTCAGACCGAAGAAACTGTAGAAACTCCCACTCCTCATCGTGAGAAGCGAGAGAGACCCACTCTGAGTCCCGTTGAGGCTGACAAGTCGAAGCCACTGAAAAAGAAAATGAGGACCCGTCCCGCGACTGTGACGGCCTCAACCCCTGAAAAGGACGAGGATGGGGTGCCCACACTTGCAGCCCAGACGAAGAAGAAGGAGAAGCAGAGGTGAGCTAGGCCCGAGGCGGTTATTATAAAACCTGCCGAGGGCTCTAGCTATGCTGAGGTCCTTAAAAACTTCAAAGGTAAGGTGAAACCTGACACTCTTGGTGTTGAAATCAAGTGTGTCAGAGAAACCAGGAGCGGAGGGGTCCTCATGAAGGTAGGACCTGCGGCGGACGGTAAGGCAAAACTCTCGTCTGCCATCAAGGAGGCAGTTGAAATCGGGGGGAACGTGCGCGAGCTAGTTCCCCGCATCGAAGTCGAGGTCTTGGACCTCGACACAACGACTGAGGTGCAGGAACTCGAGGCCGCTGTAAGGCTGCACTTCGCGAGTTTGCAGGAGAGATTAGGGTTAGTATCACCAGGAAACCCTTCAGGGGAAGCCTGAAGGCTTTCGTGGAGCTAGCCAAGGAACTGGCGGCGCGACTGGTGGGCACGGGACACCTGAAGGTGGGGTGGGTGTGCTGTCGCGTCAGGAAAAAGACGGAGGTGCTGCAGTGCTACCGCTGCCTAGACTACGGCCACATTGCAGCAGCTTGCAAAGGCTGTGACAGGGGAACGGCCTGCTGAAGATGTGGCAAAGAGGGATATAAGGCTACGGCGTGCGAAAGTACGCCGCAGTGCTTCCTCTGCGCTGCATCAGAAGGTGAGCCCTGGAATGATCATCAGCCGGGGACGATGAGATGCAGGGCGTTTCGAAAGGCAGCTTCGGTGAAGAAGCCTCAGGGGCGCGTTGCCTAACCTGATATACTCAACCAGGATGCCGAAGGCTGACGAGCCCGGGTTGTGGTACCACCACACCACTGAGGACGATGCGTGCATCCTGGTTGGGCGTAAGGAGGTGAAGTGCAATGTTGGCGCTAAACATTGGAAGCCGAAGCACGGCTTAGTGGCCTTACCCCCATGTCCTTGAAGTAATGCGATGAGCGGTTCCGGGAACATGGGTTGGCAGGAAGAGGAGGTGAGTTTAGTGGGTATTACCGTTTTTTTAGGTCAAGTCCCACACTCAGTGCGTAAATGCATTCTTACCTCCTCTACAAAAAAAAAACTACTACTGCTACTACTACTACTCCCGGCACCTTTGAACAGGCTACCGGCCGCGTACCCGGGTTACGGATAGGGGAGTTTTCGGCTGCCATTAAGAAGGCGGTTGGCGAAGGGGGTAGCGTGCGTGAGCTCGTCCCCCGCATCGATATCGAAATCTTGGACCTCGATTCAACCACTGACGCAGAAGAGGTCGAAGCGGCGGTGAGAAGCCACTTCGATAACCAGTGTATTGAAAGTATTGAGACTGCGGGGGTGGAGCCACACTTCCCTAGCTGCTCGTGGGAACAAGATGACGACAAACAAAACTTTAATCGATGCGTGTGCGAGGAGTTGGGAGGTGATTTTCACGTGGTGGAGGATCTTGATACCAGTCAAAAGACGCAGGCTAACATAGACATTACGGAAGCGGATAGATACATGAACCTGAGTCGAAAAACTCTGGAGGAATTGAAGGGTATGCTGAGAAGGATGGGCTGAAAACTACGGTGATTGGTATAAAAAAGATGCGATAAAATACCTTAGAATGAGCGTCGGACAGAAGTACATACAGAAGTCCAAGGTGAGTGAGGACGCAAGCCAAAGCGAGACTCAAACCGAAGAAGCTGTGGAGGCTGCCACTCCCCAAATTGGGCAGCGAGAGAGGGAGCCTTTTATGAGTCCCATTGAGGCAAGTGACGCCAGGCAGAAGGTAAAGAAACCGAGGACCCGCACTACCACTGTGGCTTTATCGACTCTGAAAAGAAAAAAATGTAGGGACGACAACTGCGCCCAAAAACACCAAGGAGAAGGAGCCGAAAAGGAAAGTTCGACCCGAGGCGGCCTTGATAAGACCGGCCGAGAATTCGACCTACGCCGAGGTCCTAAAGAACCTAAAAAAGGTGAAACCCGATACCCTCGGTGTCAAAAGCATGGAGGTTGAGGTCCTCGATTTGAACTCAACAACTGACGCGCAGGAGGTAGAGGAGGCCGTATGAGGTCACTTCGACGGTATATATCCGGACAGCGTGAAGGTGAGCATGACGAAGAGGGCCTTCAGGGGACACCTAAAGACCTATTTGGAGCTCAGTGAGGAGCTTGCTTCTCGACTCATCCAGACAGGACATCTAAAGGTGGGTTTAATGTCCTGTATGGAAGAAGACAAAGGTTCTACGATGCTATCGTTGTCTGGACTTCGGTCACATGGCGGCGACCTGTAAGGGTCCAGATAGGACCAGAGCGTGCAGGAGATGTGCCAAAGAGGGCCATAGGGCTGCGGGGTGCGAAGGCACGCCGCAGTGCTACCACTGCGCCACAAAATAAGGGATATCCCGGACTAACCATTTGGCTGGTACGATGCGGTGTGCGTCGTTCAGAGAGGCAGCCTCGGCGAAGAAGCCAGATGAACGACGTAAACAACTGACCATACCCAACAAAGATGCCGAAGGCCGACGAGCCCGATGTGTGGTATTACCGCACTACTGAGGACGATGCTTGCATTTTGGTTGGGTGGAAAGGAGAAGAAAAATAAGACCAGGTTGGCAAGGAGGGGAGGTGAATTTAGTGGATATTACCGTTTTTAGGTCGAGCCCCACACTTAGTGCGTAAATGAATTCTCACCTTCTCTACAAAAAAAACTACTACTACTGCTACTGCAGACAGACAGACAGACACTTTCGTAAAAATCATTTTTTCTGACTCAGGGGTCTGAAAACGTGAAGATTTGATGAAAGCCGACTAATTCCAATTTTAGATGAAACCAATACCTTCGCATTAGGATGAGAATGTAAAAAAATGTAATTTTATTCAGTTTAGGAATTTATGTTTTTCTGAATTTGCAAAAAAAAATATTTTTATTTTTTGTGAAAAAGCATATTTCCTGTGCACTGTATAAAAAGATAGTCAGAATATTAGTTAGAGCAAGCTTGATTCAAAGGAGATGTAAACAAAAATGTTATATCTCTCATACGTCCAAAGTTATAACGTGTTGAAAATACCCACTTTTATGAAACTTCGTTAAGAATAAGTTTTCTTTAAATATCGCATCTCTACTATAATTCGCGTTAAATTTTTTCTTATAATAATGAATGTACGTTGAATAACACACATTCCTGAAAAGCTTTAATAATTCCAGAAATATATCCATACAAATTGAGGATATCAACTTTCGAAACAAAACTCATTTTTATGGATACATTTCAAGAAAAATGAAAGTTTTTTAGATTTGTATGCTTTCACTAATATTCTGACTATTTTTGTCTATAGTGCACAGAAAATATGATATTTCACAAAAACTAAAACTGAATTTTTTTTACAAATTGTTCAGAAAAATTTCAAGTTTGAAGACCGTATTTCCTAAAAAATTCTTGTCTTTAGTTTAACTCGGAATTTCATGCCCTGAAGTAAAAAAATGTTAGATTGATGATGGAATAGAGTGATGTTGTTTGTCTGAGTAATATAACATTATAAAAAATTATATATTGGTGGAATTGACATACTTCAGACCAATAAAAAGGTAGATTTGATGTTGATAACCTTTATTCAGCTGCCGACGTTTCGAAAACAAATTTGTTTTCCTCATCAGGACAAAGTCAAATTAAAAAATTTCCAAAGTTCATTATAAAAACATCATTGATTATGGATTTCTCCTTCTCTTCATCTCTATAAAAATATATAATAATATTAGTTTAAATTAATATCATTTAAATTGAAAAAAATTTAATTAGATTCAAAAAATTTTGTAGGTTAGAAATTGTAATTATAAATTTTACCTTATAGTTCTTCATATTTTACTTAAAATTTTTTATTCATTCAATTGTAGACTTCAATTTAATTTACAAATACTTTTTAAATTATTGTTATTCAAGCTTTAAATTTTGTAAACTTAGTTATGAAGTCAGAGACTTCATAACTTTTTCGCTCCATTTTTGCGAAGAGTAATATAGAGAAAGAGAGGAAGAGAAATCTTAACAAGGATAGAATTAGCATAGACGTGTCATCGATTTATATCATAAGGTACTACAGTTTCTATTTAATTCTAATTACTATAATAAAAATTGACATAGTGTTAAAATTAAATATTATTAATAACCTTATACGTTGTTTTGAAATTCAAAATATTACTATTACTAATTAGTTGAAAATGTGAACCTATATTAAAATAAAAAAATTTCTTTATTTAAAAAAAATTTTTTTATTTGGATAATAATAAAAAATTCATCAATTTAGAATTTTGAAAGAATTCAATTTATCATTCATTTTAAATTAGAGAATCCAAAATTATATTATATATTGGACTATAATTATTAAGATCTGATATTATATTCAAACAATTATTACTATTTTTCTTTATAAAAAACATTTCTGCTATTAATCTTTTGAATTCATTAGGTTCGTGATGTAAAACTAAAACATTATCCCAATCAATCAAATGTCCTGTTTCAACTTGATGTTTTGCTATGACTTTATGGTTTTTTGGATTTTGTCTAAAATTATCATGATGTTCTTTTATTCTTGTAGCAAGTAATCTACTTGTTTGACCTACATAACATTTTTCACAATTTAAACATTGAATTTTATATACTACATCAGTAAGTTGTAAATTATCTAATAAATCTTTTCCTAATTTTATGAATTTATCAAGTTTAGAGTCAATTCTAAAATTTGCTTTAATATTAAAATCATTTAAAATTCTTTTAATTTCAAAAGATAACTTACCATGAAAAGAAATTGATACTATTGGTTTAAAAATTGAATTTCTAACTATATTAGTATTATTTTGGTTGGATAAAGAATTTGTAATTGATTTAATTTTATTGTTAACATGTATTTGAACAAATTCTGTTGGGTAATTATTTAAATATAAATTTTGTTTAATAAATTCAATATTTGAACTGTGAAATGATTTATCTGATAATTTTAAAGCTGTATCTTTAAGATTTTTTACTATTGAAATTTTATGCTGTATTGGATGGTTTGAAAGAAAATTTAAATATCTACCAGAATAAGTATTTTTACGAAACCAGTCAGTGATGATATTGCCTGAATCAGTTTTTATAACTTTAATATTTAAAAAAGAAATAGAATTATTACTTTCTATTTCATGTGTAAATTTAAGCCTTGGATGATACGAATTAAATTGATTTATAACGTAACGTAGTTTATCTTTAGGTAATATAATGAAAGTATCATCAACGTATCTAAAATAAGTGTGTAAAGTAAAATTTAAATTTTTTATTACATGTGATTCAAGATCTTGCATAACTAAATCAGCTAAAGTTGGAAAAATAGGAGAACCCATAGGTGTTCCAAAAATTTGTCTGTAAAAATTGTTATTAAATTTAAAAACTGTTTGTTCCGTTAAAAATTTTATTCCTTCTTCAAATTTTTCTATAGGTAAATCTGTATAGTTTTTTATATAAATCCATCTACTTAAAATACTATTAATAACTAAATCAATTGGCACATTTGTGAATAATGAAGAAACATCTAAAGAAACCATGATATGATCAGATGGAATTGTTTTATTAATAATTTTATTTTTAAATTCAAAAGAATTTTTTACTTGATATTTTGGTACTATTAATGCTTTTTTAAGAATGTTATTAAAAATATTAGCCATTTTATAAGTAGGTGAGTTTATTAATGAAACTACAGGTCGAAGTGGGCAATTATGTTTATGAACTTTAGGTAACCCATATATTCTAGGAATGTTAGTATCATGAACTAAAATATCTTTTCGTAATAATTCTTCACCTAAATATCCATCAATTCTCCAAGAATTTGACAATTTAAATGTCTTATTTTTTAATTCTTTTTCAGGGTTCTCATTTAATTTTTCATAAGTTTTTGTGTCATTTAATAATTCTTGCATTTTTTTATTATAAGATTCTTTTTTTAGTATTACTGTAATGTTACTTTTATCAGCATGAGTTATCAATAATTGTTTATTAGCTTTAATAAATGTTTGTGTTTTATTAATGTTTTTTGCTAAAATTCTATCAACTTCTGTAATTTTATTATTTTGTAAGAAATTTTGTGCAGTATTAATTATTCTGTGTCTTAATAAATCACGATGTTCAATATTTTCTATTAACCCAATATTTGACTCTATATCTTTAACCATATTCATAATTATTTTACTTTTATTTGTTAAAAAGGAGGAACTAAATTTGTTCCCTAACCTTAAAATGTCATTAACATTGTCCGGAATATCAACATTACTAAAATTTGTGTTATTATAATGTGTTATATAATGTGTTATATAATGTGTCATATAATGTGTTATATAATGTGTTATATAATGTGTTATATAATGTGTTATTATAATGTGTTATAATGTGTTATTTTCACGGAAATATACATAATAACCTGAAAATAAAAAATAAAAATTTAGTTTATTCAACAAGCCCTTTTGGTAGGGTGCTTGGCCGAAACAAAATTTTTAGAATGCCAAAAAGGTAATTCATATTTGTGTTCTGTGTCACGACACGATGTCATACCAGAAAGAATCAGCTCGATCGGACAATTTTTAATGGTCGCTCAACCATCGCGAAGTTTCGAAAACTTTCCTAAAATTTTGTAAGGTATGGGTTGAACAGCTAGGCATACCCTGATAGCGGATATTAGGTACATAACACGTTAAAAAGTCAGTGAGACAGTGCATATAGTCATTTGTGTCTGGAAACTATGTTTGGTGAGCTGTATGCGTGATCTTGACTGCTAGGGGCGGCTTGACGCTTCTGCAGCGTTAGACTTGTGACTCGCAGCGGACCGATTTTTGTGGCGTTTAGTCGGCCGAGTGATTTTTTTGTTTTAGTATTCGGCTGTGAGTCTTAGCACAGTATGTGCAACTGCACGTAGAGTACGGGAGTGTATTTAGTGTGTGTAATGTAAGCAGTGTGAGTAGTGTGAGTGGCATAGTAGGATCGCAGTATGAGTTTCAAAGAGAGGAAATCCGTACGTGCAACAGAAGTTCGCTACCTTCACATAAAGGAAACATCCGCGCTCCCATAATCAACTAACTTACAAACTAAGAGGGAAGTAGTGGGTGTGTTTCTTAATGCTCATTTTACTAAAAAAAGACCCTCCCTGAAGCCGCCGATGAAGTAGTGCGGGAAGTGTATGGTATATATGAGAAGGCTCGCTTGCCTATGCAAGACCCGAAAAACATTGCCAGGAAACTAATCACACTTCACAAACATTATGTGGGTCTTAAGAAGAACAGAGACCGGACTACCAGTACTCAACTAAAGAATCATGAAATTGAACATCTTCGGGCAAAGGACGAGGGTTTCCATGCTGCAAGTCCTTCGGCACTACAACAAACAGCTTTTCGAGCTCCTTCGAGAATTTTCGCTCATTCCTTAGTTGAGTACTGGTACTCCGGGCTCTGTTTTTCTTAAGTCCCACATACTGTTCGTAAAGTGTGTTCAGTTTCCTGGCAATGTTTTACCACCTTAGAATACCTTACAAAATTTTAGGAAACTTTTCTTGTATGACATCATGTCGTGACACAGAACACAAATATGAATGACCTTTTTGACATTTGAAAAATCTTGTTTTGGCCCTCAACGCAGTGAAAAAGATATATTTGAAAAAAACGGATTCGATTGCCATATTTCAAGATGGAGGCGTTCCCTCGAATTTGACACTGGCCCGTGACTCATATGATCTGAATTAAGTTCGTGATTGCCACTTTTTTTTCCTCCGGATCAGGATCAACATAGCTCACCAATCTCAATGGACTTCCTCCTAATGTTTTTCCCTTCAAAATCCACCCGCCCTACACACCTTCATTTGAGCTATATCCTCGCACTGCCCACAACCTTTTCCTCTCCCTCTAGTATCCTGTATCCATATCCACCTAATAATCCCGCACCAAACACACACCAGAAGTCCCAAAAGAAAGCTTTGATTTTTTTATTTAAAACCCTTAATTCAATTTAAAAACGAGACATGTGATTTAAATTTATTCAGGAAAATAAACGTAGGGTGGGCTTTGTGCTAGTGCTATTGATTTCGGCGATTCACAACTTGTTCATTGATATAAAAAGAGATATAAATCGACGAAACATATGATATCCACACAAAACGCAGAAATTTCATCCCGGCAAGTCCCTCGGTAAATTCAGATGTCCAAAATGACAACCATCACCCACGAAAACCGTAGGTATTATAGGCGCTCACGTTTCTCTTAATATTCTTAATACTATGATGTGCAAATTATAAATTATCGTAAATGTTTGTCTATTGTGAGCTTGGCATGATAGCATGAACGGATTCCTCTATAGTCTTTTTTCTTTCTTGATTTTTCTGCTTTGCTGCAATTCAGCTTTTAAAACTTTTTAAAATGTAACAAAATGTCTAGAATTCTCATCGTATAAAATTTGTAAGTTTTTTGTGGCCAAATGTCGAATAAATATAACAAAATTGAAAACTTACCTACAATCATATTCTTCATCGTCAAAAATCTCGAGCGGTAAGTAATTCGTCTGTGAAAAAAGACCGTATTTATCCTCATATGAGGTAATCGAAGAGATAATTTCAGAAGACAAAATATCTAGTGGGCGAATCTGTTCTTCACGTAACAGTTCATCCAAAGTAAAATTTCTATAAACTCGTCTTTTCCATTCCATTTTCACATTTCGCGGCAATTTTTTGGGCTTGATATACCGCTCCATTTGCACTTTTGGAGCAAATGTCTCTGCTGGAAATGACTGAAAAAGATGACAAAGATCTTGAACATTGCCATGCATGAATCTAGCAAACTTGTGGCAAGATTATTAGAAGGCATTAATAAATTTCGCTAGGTTAAATTTCTCAACCTTTCAACAAACATATAGCAAATTTGGAGACAGATTACATAGAAAGATCGCAATCTTCCAGAAAACTTTCAAAGATTGCAGATACATTGTTGCAAACTTGCAGCAAGCTTACATGACATTAAAGAACATCGAACCAAAACTTACATGACAAAGCTCGATACAACATAAAATATGCTTGCTCTACAAGATTCCGACAAACTTGCAGCAAACTTACATAATTGTTGTTTTTCATGAATCGTTGGCAATGCAAAAAGTACAAACAATTAAGTGCGTTGACGTTTTTTCAAATTCCTCGTATTTTCGGCATGAAATCAGTAATATTCAGTCTGAATTTAATTTTATACAATCACAAAGTGATTTTCAAACCTTAATTGTTTAAACATGAATTTGAGCTAATTTTTTTGATCATTGTACGATTTTTACTATCTTTTTGAAATCGTTTAACTAACCTTGTCTTGCCACGCAACCTCCATAAGCTTGCGGCCCACGCAACGAAAAACTTTCGATTGAAAGGGGCTTGCAAATGAAATTTTCTTGTAGCAGTTCTTTTATGGCATTGATAGGGTTTTCGGTCATCAATGGGTTGTGGAAGAAGTTAAAACTCTTCCTTTGTGGCGAAATGGTAGAAATTGAGGAAAACTGATGTGGATCAGAATAAGGTACGCCTGACCGAAACCTTTCGTGGCGAAGGGGAGAACTTCACCGGTGAGCTTCCTAAGGGGATGAGTAAAAGCTCCCTGTCTGGACTTGCCAAACTCCTTTCTAGCCTGCGAAAAAGTTCCGTCACCAAGGGGAGATTTTCGGTCGGGGGCTCGGCTAGAGCCGGGATTGTCAATGCTTCGTGGCGGACGTGGGGTGGAGCGAGAGGGGAGAAACTCGGTGGAAATTCCGGAATTCGTTCTTTCGGAATTCCGACCGAATAAAAAGCTGGACTTTCCGGGTCATATTCCGGGCCGAGAAAATCGAACCAGCAATCGGGATACTGCGGGTCGTATTCCGAACTGGGGAAACCGGGCATGGAGACGGTAGCCTAGGTGGAGAAACGGTACCGGGATTTAACGGCTTCGTGGTTACGGAAAGGGGAGGCGGAGGTGAAGACACACTGGGAAGAGCGGAATTAGCTACTTCCTGAGAGGTGAGGAGCTGTTGCTTCTCACTATTCCTCCGTCTACGATTTCAGCGTTTCCTGGGTTTTCCAGGACGCTTGTAGGATTTCTGGGATAATAGTTCACGAGGTACACGAGACGCTTCGAAGGATGGACCTACCGGTGGGAAATACGAGACAGAAGGCGTGAATGAACCGGGCCGAAGATACTGCTGCTGCCACGCGAAATTCCGATCACCGGAGCGTATCGATTGGTTGAAAGAGTACATGGGAGACTAAAATCAATCTGACATTGTGATGGGAAAAACTTTAAGAAAACAAGAATGGTCCGCGCGAAGGGAAGGAAAACGGGAAAGAAAAATGAATGAGTAAATAAAACAGAAAATAGAAGATAAAAATCGCGACGTGAAAAAACCGAACGAAGAAAACGCGAGAGACTCGATCGAAAGTCACAACCTCGGGGTGATAACTCCCGAATCGAGCCCTTCCTTAGGTCGTTCGGTCGACAGTCCGGTGACTGGCAACCGCCGATCCCAAGCGAACGAACGAGGACTAAAACGCGATCGCGCCACGCACTGCCGAGAAACAAGATGCGACCCGTCCGCTCGATTATTCTGACCAGGTCAGAATGATCGACACTTCATCACTAACCTCAGTCGCTGATGGACAACCTCCGACACCATCGAAGTTGGAAGATTCTGGATCCCGGATGACTCCTGTTGAATTGGCTGGACGCTAGAAAACTCGACTGGAAATTTGATGGTTGATGAAAAAGAGAAAACTGGTGGAAATAAAAAGAAACCAGAATTTAAGAACTGCAAAACACTGGATTTAATTAATAATGTTAGGGATACAATTCCAATCGAACGATTAGTCGGCGTGAAAGTCGTTGTCTAATGATCCGACTCGCTTCTCGCTCGACAAGCTACTAACTAACTGCTCACGATTTTTTTCCTGACTAGCAACCGAAAAGTCGAGAACCATCTTTAATTTAAAATAAATGAAAGTTGAATTAAATTCGCGGCAAACATGAGCTTGAGATTTGAAAGATCCAATTTCCGAGGATAAGTTGGCCAACTTATTTTCGGAAAAACGGAAGGCTCAAATCGCAAAACATGCTTGGGGATTAAAACGATGGTCGTTGAAAATATGAGATATATCAGCATCCCATAAATATTTTAGGCTAAAAATCAAGTAAAAATCACCAAAAGGCATTTTCAAAAAAATAGAAATTACACTGAGTTAAAAATTTAGTCATTTTGAATTCTTCAAAATCTAGTCCTGGAATTTAGAAGTTGTATACAAATATTCATAATTTAAATACTTAGAGCTCGATAATGATATTACTTAAACTCAAATCTGTACTACTGCAAATCTAATCCGAATCAATCTAACCAAATCATACACTATTAGAAAAATCTAAATGAATTTTAATGCAAATTTATTGAAAGTTTTGTCCACTGAAGTACATTAAATTTCATGTAGACTGTGCATTAAAATTATAACACGATAATTTAAAAGCGCACGGTAAAAATAAGTTGTCGAAACTTTACTTGACTAGTCAACCATTCTAGGATAGTCCACTTTTTATTTAGAATCTCGTATAATTTGATTAAAGAAACGCAGACTTCATCGAAAAAGTGGAAAAAGACATAGAATTATTGGAAGACAATCTAGGAACATCAGTTTTCGAATTTGTATTCAGCAGATTTTGACAAAGTTCTAGTCAAGCATTCAATTTTTCATAAAAGGTCCTCCAGATACCACAAGAATTGGAATACAATAACTCTAGCACAGAAACAAATAACTGATTTATAAGTTGTCGAAGAATTCGTTGACTGTCTTCTAGATATCTATATATTCACAATGTACAGTCACATTTGATGCTTCTATTAACACGTAGTGACGCTCAGGTGAAGTGGTATATGTATAAGTCTGAATGGAGTCGCGGTCACCGGCAATGAACAAATGAGCGCGGATTTAAATTTGGCTCTTCACTGGGATTTGTGCAAAATATTCAATGTGTTAAGTTAGCCGTGGGGTCTAGTTGTTAGGGATAAGTTGCGTTCGATAGGCGTTAGATAGTTCGAATCCCGCCAAATTTGTTTCGATTTCTCATAGGTTCGTGTGTATCTGTCAAAATAAAAATAACTTAAGCGTGAGTCTATTTGAATAACAATATAGTAAATATAACCGCGAAATATATACATTTTTAACTTGGCTATACTGTTTTCTAAAAACTCGTTAGCAGTCATCGAAAGTTTCATTGACTGGCTTCGAAGCATTAGTGTATCAGTGTTTCAAGAACTCTATTCCTCTGGTCTTCACATTTTCATTGAAATTATTTTATACTTTCGACAACTCTTTCTGCTTTTTAAACATGTATCAATCAAGGTTTGTGAGACGATTCTTCCAATTTATGACATACGTTTAGCCCTATCCTAGAGTGGTTGACTCAGTCATTCAAAATTTCAAAAACTAATTTTTTCCGTGCGTGCTCGTTTCAGCTTTAACTTCAACAATTAGTTATAGTTCAAAAATGGCGTAATTTATCTTGGATTTCCCTTTGATCAAGTTTTTTGACTGTGTCAATGAATTACTTATCTTAAAATCAAAATTATTATCATCTCTAGTTAGTGATTTTTATGAAAATTCTAGTATCCGCTTTCTTATCTGTTGAAAGAAAAATCCTAAAATAATTTTTGTAAAATTTTACAACATGAGAAGATATTCAAAATTAAAAATGTTGTTCCTTTGTTAACACTCACAGTTTTGGTGATTTTAATGATAATGTATTTTTTTCAATTATTCATAATGGGATGCAGTTTTAAATCAATAGGTTTCAAAAAGAAAATGTCAACATTTTTTTGGATTGTTCAAAAACAAATTTTTAAACTGATTTTTTGAAAAAGTCTATCTTCGGTTTTTTTTAAATTTTGTTATAAGTAGCTTACAATGTCCTCAAAACCCTGTAAATTTAAAAATGAGATATCTCTTAGTTTTCGAGAAATAATTAGGAACGTACGCCCTGGCATGGCGTGTCCAGCACCCGAGAGTCTGAAATCTGAAGTTCGTGCAAAGAGTATAATCGTTGTACGTTCTTAATTGTTTCTCGAAAACTAAGGAAGATCCCATATTTATATTTGAAGGGCTTTCAGAAGACATTGTAAACTATCTATACAAAATTGAACAGAATTAAAGATGAATTTTCTGCAAAAAGTCAGTTTAAAAATTTGTTTTACAAAAAATCAAAAAGGTTTTGCAATTTTCTTTTAAAAAAATATTGCTTCAAAACTGCGTCTTATTATGAATAATTGAAAAAAAAACACATCTTAATATCATTAAAATCACCAATGCTACGAAAGTTAAAGAAATGAATTTTTAAATTTTTAGAAATTTTCATATTCTTACCCGAATGAAAAGATATTGGTTTTATGTCAACAATTAATTTCACGGATTCCATCAAATGTCGACGTTTTAAGGCTCCCTGAGTCAGAAGAAATAGTTTTTGTTGTCGTCTGTATAACGGATAACTTTTGAAAGACTACTATGGTTTGATTTTTCTTTGGAACACTTTTTGGGGGTGTGAAAAGTAAGGACAAATTTGTCAGCCAGCTATTTTGAATGAAAATTCAAAAAGTTGAAGCAGTTTTAAAAATTTTTGAGACTTTTTTCAATATTTAAACATTCTATGTACGGCTGTTTGTAGTACTCGATATGACAGAAATTCAAGGAAAGAAAAACGTTGCTTTTTGAAAGCCATACAAGATTGTTATAACAACTTTTTGCATCGCCTATACTTTTCACGTTCTGTCATGCAGAGGGGCAATGAACTTACTAGAGAAAATACGTTTGTTGACTATACAAGACTACCTGATCATAGCGCCAGCCACTACATTATTTCATGACTTTCGGAATGCTTTTTCGGTTTTTACATTGCATTAAATTGGCAAAAAAGTTCAAATAATTTGAAAGTAATTGAAAGATAGCACTCTGACCAGACAGTCTGACTCCTCAGCCATTCCGGATGCTAAGATAAATACTATTACATCGCTTGTAAAAATGAAAATGATTGAAATTGATTGAAAAAGTGTGTACGTGTGTGTGTATCCTTTTGTAAATTTCAATAATGTTGAGAGGGTGGAGTGTAGAATAAAGAGGGTGAGAAGTGCAGAATGATGGAGGGGATGGGTATTTTTGGGGAGTAGGGGGGCAGTTGAAGCAGTGATGAGATAAGGAAGCGGAAGGGGACATAGAAAGGTAAACAAGAAAATCACATTTTCGAGGCCCTTTTTTGTTTCTCAATCATACCACGTAACAATTATCTCGTAAACCCTAAGAAACAGGTCAAAGTGAATGTCATTTTTGAGTATTGAGTGCCGCATATTCTAGACTATATGTATAATATGACATACATATTATAAACTGACATCGATTTTGACCTATCTTTAACGGTTTACGCGATATTTATTGATAATAGTAACAATATCGGTAATTTTGGTTTGAAACGTTCCAGTGGAACTTTCCTGGAACGTTACCAAGCGGCAGACATTTTACACGTTCCAAGAACGTTCCTGGAAAGTTCCGCTGGAACGTTCTACGAACGTTTCGTGCTATTAGGGAAACTTTTTCCTCATAGGTCCAAAAAGTAACGAAACACTTGAATAATTCTCCAGGTAAAATATTTTTCAAAAAGGTCAAGGTCATTCTTAAAGTAACTTTTAACGAGGAATCCAGTGATGACCTTGAATTTGACCCGGAGCTTGACCTTCAAGAATATTTCAAGGTCAAATTTGTTTTCTCAGTTGGGAACCCCTATTTTTGACAACGGCAATCGAAAGAGCGGGAAAATTTGTGTCCAAACATATACTCAGGTCATGGGTCAAGGATGACCTTGAATTTCAGCTGAAGGTTTTTAGGCTTTACACAGGTCTGGGCCGTGTCCAATCTGTACTGCTTAGTACAGATATTAGTCATGCTAGCATCAAACCCACGAATAATAAAAAAAGTCGATCAAAGTATAATTTTAACTTTCTTCACGAAAAATTTGATAAAATATTGAATAAATAAATAAAAATTAAAGAACAATAGTTACGAGTTTAAGCTTCGTTATAAATTGATACTTCAATAAGCAACAAATTCCAAATTTTCTCACCATACAAAAATTTCTATCAATCATGAGTGCAGTAGTTCACATGTAAAAATGAGGTAGAGCTTTTACGTAAAAATACCAGATTACAATTTTCATTTTTTTTTTAAATTTTTATCTGCGTTATAAGTTTAACCTCCTTAATTCTGATTGAAATTTGAGTAAGGGCTAGTCCGTACCGTCAAAATGCAACGCCTAATACCTGGTGCAAGCCTAATAACCTTTAGCTGAAGTTCAAGGTCACCCTTGACCCATGACCTGAGTATATGTTTGGACGTAAAATTTCTCGCTCTTTCGATTGCCGTTGTCAAACATAGAGATTCCCACTTGAGAAAACAAAGTTGACCTTGAAATAACCTTGAAGGTCAAGCTCAAGGTCAACTTACGGGTCACTACTGGATTCCTCGTTAAAAGTTACTCCAAGAATGACCTCGACGTTTTCCGTAAACACCTTATCCGCAGCAGTACAGATTGCACCCGCCCCATACCTGGGTCAAGCCTAATAACCTTCAGCTGAAGTTCAAGGTCACCCTTGACCTTTCGATTTCCGTTGTCAAAAATAGGGGTTCCTACTTGAAAAAACAAATTTGACCTTGAAATAACCTCGAAGGTCAAGCTCAAGGGCAAATTCAAGGCCACTAATGGATTCCTCGTTAAAAGTTACTCCAAGAATGACCTCGACCTTTTTGATAAATATTTTACCTGAAAAATTATTTAGGTGTTTCGTTACTTTTTGGACACGCTGTATAAACAATAAATATTTACGCATGGGTTAAAGTCGATAAAAAGAATCTACAACAACAATTTTCCCTCATTTATGACTATACTCACTATTGATCGGTCTTCCGGAAATGACATCCATCTTTCAGCAGCTCCTAAAGAATGTGACTTTCTGCTAGTTTCAATATTACTAACGTTGGCACTGTGTTGTTCAGTCAATATTTGCCAGGCAAACTGAGTCCTTCTTGGCGCAGTCGAGAGGATGTTTATTTTCGGCCTTACAGGATACGCTTCCGTACCTTTCCAGAAATTAATTTTGAAAATTGTAAGTTTTAATTATTGGGTTAAAATTACGCAACACATTTGGCACAAACTTTAAAAAACGTATTTTGACTTGTACTTCCAAAGAATGTTTTGAGGACATTCTAATTATGTTTGTAAATATGGTGACCACTGGGAAATTGGTAAAAATAATTGACACTACTTCAAAATCTACTTTTTTATCTGAGCACCTTGAAAACGCGCCATTGCATAAACGTGAAGCAGGCGTGGTGTGGCCGCTTCCAGCCCTGTGACGTTTGCACATGCGCACTCCGCCGCCGGTCCGACATGAAACTTTACGCCCTCTGTGTGAAACTTTACAACCGCTAGATAAAACCTTACGCCCGCTGCAGATATACTGCACCACGCAATTGAGAATATGGAGGAAATTATCTCTATCTTAAAAAAATTGTATCGCTGGATACCACAGTCTCCCTTCTGCGAAGTAGGTGTGTGAAAGGCGTACGGCTATTTTGCCTCGTGTGACTGCGTAAAAATATCCTTGTCTACGCCCTCGACACACAATATACTATTTTAAACGGAGGAAGTATTTCAAAAAAAAATTAGGCTTGCTATCAACATAAACTTTTATAATACCGTTAAGTCTACCGCTCATGCAAAAAAAAGCCATGCAAAAACCTGAAAATGTAGGTCTTTTGACTCGAAGAAACTGTTAGCTCGCCTATCGCGGAAACTATTAGGTTTGCTCCCTTCATCTTCGCTATGAAAATGTGTTTCCGTGTGTGATGCGAGGAAAAATAATCCAAACCCTGGTGAAAATACTCAAAATGTCAAAAATAAAATTATGAGGTAGAAAATTCTAATTAATTCAAATACACATCCTTGCAAAAGGAATTTTTTGTAACTCGTTTTTTTTCGGTTATGCCAAAAACCCCAACCACCCAACGAAAAATTGATTAATTCTATCGTTTTTTGTCTCCTGAAAATCGGCCAAATGTGGGTTAAATTGTTTTGCCGTGCTAATACCCTCAATTTAGGCCTTCTGGTGCAGAATAACTCGAAATTGGCTCAAATTTGGCTCAAAACCAGCATAGGAGGTGTGGACAAAAAGTTCGTGGACTGAATTTACCAAATATCAAATTTTAATTATTCCAGAACGGGAATGTGGTCAACCTCGAATACACAGAATACACTTGGTCCAAACTTTCTTCCATTCTTGAAAGCATGCCCTCCTTTGTCAGTCCCTTTAGGAACTTTGTTGTTTCTCGTTTTCTGGTATTAACATCCCCAACATGTTCACTTAGCACAATATTCTTCACTCTGGGGAACAGTTAGAAGTCGCAGGGTGCCTCATCAGTTGAATAGGGAGGGTGATCCATGGTGGTGATCTTGTTTTTGACCAGAAACTCACGCGTAAGGAACGCGGAGTGGGTGCGTGCATTGTCCTGATGTAGGGTCCATGCGTTACAATACGCGTCGTGCACGTCGCACACGTTCGCGCAGATGCTTCAGGACTTTAACATAAAACTTTGCATTAATAGTTTGACATGCTGGAAGACATATTCATCATGAAAAACGCCACAAATATCGGAAAAACTATTAGTGCGGTCTTGATTTTTGAATGAATCTAGCGCGTTTTTTGGTGCGATCCACCCATTTATAGACAGCACTACGCTCCATGGCAGACTCCACATACACAGTTTGTATCTGATGTTGATTCTTTGATCGATTAGAACGTATTGCTCCATGCCGTCGACACGACCAAAAGTACGTTAACAAAAAGGGGCACAAAAACTAGAGATCTACTTGACTCAGTCCACGAACTTTTTGTCCACACCTCGTACACAGTGGTCAGGTAGGACGAATCAAAAATCCGTTCGAATCGAAATCCTAGCTGATCCTGTTTTCGAGATATCGTCAAATTACGTATTTTAACTATTTCATCAATGGAACGTAATGAGCTGTACCTTAAGTATGCATTTAAATGCTTATATAAATATTATTTGTATACTAGGTATGTGTAAAATAGATAAATATATGTATGTTCAACACCTTTGAACCGCCATCTAAAAAATGTCAATAGCCCCCAGTAGAACCGCGATAAATCAAACCTATGGCCACGTCTCACAACCGTGAGATGGGTGGTCACAGGACACGACGAAATCACAAAGACAGGCTGGCGAAACCCTCGTGTGTCTTGAGGACACGAAGCGACCCAAGGATGACAGCTTTCTGCAGCCATCTCGCTAGTGCCTTGGCATATTTTTGGCACGCGGGTATGGCTTTAAGGTTAAGAACCAGTGATAGTTTCGCACCTCCGAGAGCACCAATCACAAGGACAATTACTCGCACCGAATACTTTGCGTACAGTCGTTGCAGCTCTCTCTCTCTCTCTCTCTCTCTCTCTTAAGATCTTGATACCTCTCCTTCTTTTCTTTCTCCTTTGCAGTGATGTTGTATTCGGACGGAGCCGAGAATTCGATCACGAATACAGTTCGTTTCTCGAAGTCTTGGAGAACAATGTCAGGTCTCGATTGAGCAACGGAGACTGCAGTCCGAAAATCGTAGTTCCAGACAATTTGGCACTTCTCGTTTTGGACAATTGACTCTATATCCCTTGGAGCGTTCGGCAGGGCAGGGTCGCGACCAACACCGTAAGAGCGACGAAGGTGGTAATAAAGTACTCTTAGGGCCGCATTATGTCTATAGATATACGTTGTTCCTGCGTGGGTCGGACACCCCGATAGTATGTGTTCTAGGTACTCAGCGTGTGCATGACACGTTCTGCACCTATCACTGGGAACTTCATGACATAAAATGCGGGCGCGGTATGCTAAGGTGGAAATTACACCATCCTGGCATGCAAAAATAAAACCCTCTGTACCTGAATTGAGCCCTGATGATTTGAGGAAAGCAAAAGTTTGCTCCTTCGACAAGGTCTGCTTTTCGACATTTCTGTAAAAGTTTCCGTGCATATGCTTGTCGAGTAGCACTTGGTGAAATTTTCCAAACTCTGCTTTCTTTACTTTGGCTTTTGGACGTGAAGCATCTAGATGGAGTAATGCACTGTCTTCACTTCTGATGCTAAAATTCAGGCCAAGGGTCTCGGCCGCTTGCTCCGCGGTTTTATAAAGGAACGCTCCTTCGCCAATCATCTCGTGATTCCTGACAATCTTTAGGAGCGGATCTCTGCCATTAGCAACGGTGTAAGCTGTACTTAGAACAATTCGGTTACGAAGACACTGGAGATGCAGAAGTCCGCGTCCGCCTTGACGGCGTGAAATGTATAATCGCGGAACTGACGAATTGATATGCAAGCTTTTATGCATATGCATGATCTTACGTGTGGTCACATCAAGGGCCTTAAGCTCGTTATTCGTCCATTGAACCACCCCAAACGAGTA
Organism: Andricus quercusramuli; assembly: GCA_932178445.1. NCBI lineage: Eukaryota > Metazoa > Arthropoda > Insecta > Hymenoptera > Cynipidae > Andricus > Andricus quercusramuli. The sequence goes on from CAKNXH010057813.1 coordinate 25,816, forward strand.
GAGTAGAACCGAGACGGAAAGCATGTTAGTCGCAGATACCTTGTTCAACGCCGACAGATTGGAAGACCAAATCTATCGAAGAAGATGCTTGTATCTGCTTCGGAGAGAATCCTTCACTGATGTTACGTCCTGAATGCGGCTTTGAGCCACGCACAGGTATGTATAGCTCTCTCCAGTATCAAGATGTCTAATAACACTTATATCCACAAGCTCAGGGTCCTTGGGAACGGCAGTAATATTTCCTTTCTTCAGATGAATTTTGGCACACTTGTCCAAACCAAAGTCCATTCCAATCTCTCCTGTGTAGTTCTTGACGATATTTATAGCAGATTGAAGTTTGCTTTTACCAGAGGCACAGATCTTCAGGTCATCCATATAAAATACATGAGTGACCTTATGCTCACGCTGATCAGTGTCGCCACAGAGGTATCCAGGAGAATTTCGTAGTGCGAGAGATAGAGGCAGAAGTGTGATGCAAAAAATCAAAAGGCTCATGGTATCACCTTGAAAGACGCCCCCCTGGAAGGTGACGTTGTTCGTTATCAGAGGAAAATTTCTAGATGAGATAGTGAATCTAGTTTTGTAAAGAGGCATCAATCTCTCTATGCATCTCACTATGTGTGGCTGTACCTTCAAGCTTTCCAACAGACATATGATAAGTCTGTGAGAGGTTGAATCGGAAGCTTTCCGGTAGTCAATCCAGGCCATTAACAGGACGCGCTGATGGGCTGCAGCATCTTTACAGACAAACCTGTCAATTAGCAGGCTCTCTCGACAGCCTGCTAAACCTTTTTTCCAGCCACGTTGTTCGTACATCTCTCGCCATACAGGCTCAATTCGTCGAACAATCCTGTTGTTTAGGACAGCTGTAAAGATCTTATATAGTGTGTTCAAACAAGTTATTGGCCCGTAATTCTCTGGGTTGGACAAATTGCATTTTTTCGGCAGGAGTATAGTGCGTCCTACCACCAGCCACTGCGAAATAGGCGTCTCCGACTTTAGATATGAGGTGAATATGCGGGCCAAATGTTGGTGTATAAAAGTAAACTTCTTCCACCAAAAGTTCTTGATACAATCTGGTCCAGCAGCGGAAAAGTTCTTTGTGCCTCTAAGTGCTTTTTTGACCTCTTCGGCAGTGACTGATGGGCACTCCTCCTCAGATTTTATGAGGCTGTCGCAAAACTCCTTGAAGCGGATGATATTGTCAGTATCTTCTTTCAACTCTAGTGTTTTCGGGATCTTGTACACCTCTCTCCAAAAAGTCTTTCCCTTCTTGGGCTTGGGTGGATTTTTTACAAAAACTGGGGGATCACTGAAGAGGCGTGATGGGTCAGCGTGAAACTGTTGATTCTCCCTGATCCATCTCTCCCTCTTCTGTATCCTCCTCCTTGCGTCAGAAAACATCCTTATTTTGTCAACAATATGCTGCTTGATTGTTAGCAGCTTTGACTTGTTTAGTGTGTGATTCAAGGTCCTTAGTTCTTGGGCGAACCCTCGAACCCTTTCCGTGAACGGTCTACCAGATGTTCTGTAGTAAATCACACATTGAACACGGGACGCATTCTGTCTTGCCCATCCAATTTTCTTGTTCAGTTGATGCAAGCTTCTTCTTGTCTTTTGATCCATCGTCGGTTTCAGCCTTCGATTTGAATCAGCCTAAGCTCTCGCAGCACCATAAACTAAGCAATTGATGGTCCAGAGGTCGGACTCTTGCGAGATATCTCCACGAAGGGAGGCATCCATTTCAGCCAGATCTTGGGGCTTAAGAGGAACTTGCATGTTGATGTTCCTCCTTGTACTGAAATTGCGATCATCTTCCAGAAGGTGCCTGCTTTCTGCGGTTGGTCTTAATGTCGTTTCATCTTCGTCTGCAGCTTGTTCAAGCAGCGGTTGAGGAAGCGCTCCGCGTACATATCCATTTTTCCGGAGGTAGTGTTTCTGGCACTACAGAGTATGCATACGCGCCATAAAGCCTCCGCGAACAGGGACAATGCTGGCATCACATCAGTCTAACACGTCATTCTTAAATTGATCCGTCCACTCAATGTGGGCGTTTCACCGGTTCGTCGTCGTGTTTCCATCTAAATTATTTTCAGCACCCCGAACTGTAGGATGATCGGCATTGTTTGCCGATCCATTGTCGGGTGCTGTGCACGTTCGATCGTTTTGAACCGCATCTACAACATTGTGGTGGTTTGTTGGTTTCATTGTTGTTCCCACGAGCAGCTAGGGAAAGGGTTCGTCCATCCTTGTAGAGCCCCGCGTGCAAGGGTAAGGCTGATACTCTGAGAGGTCGCCGGTATCCCAGATTCACCGTTAAAGACACCTCACCCAGGTGTTATGCAGCTTTCGGCACGGTTCTCACACCTTTGCTTATGGGTTATTCCTTCGGGACCATCCCTGGACCTTGGTACGGGGACCCTCTATCCGCAACCCGAGGACGCGTTCGGTGGCTTTGTCATAAGCCCTTCGGTTCTATTCCAAAGGAATCGAAACCGAAACCGAATATATAACCGAATATATGTATATATATAATATATATATATATATATATATATATATATATATAATGGACAAAGAACGAGCTCAAGGGCCTTGGTGTCACCACATGTAAGATCATGCATATGCACAAAAGCTTGCATATCAATTCGTCAGTTCCGCGAATATACATTTCACGCCGTCAAGGCGGATGCGGATTTTTGAATCTCCAGGGTCTACATAACCGAACTGTTCTAAGTACAGCTTACATCGTTGCGAATAGTAGAGATCCTCTCCTAAAGATGGTCAGGAACCACGAGATGATTGGCGAAGGAGCTTTCCTTTACAAAGCCTCGGAGCAAGCGGCCGAGACCCTTGCCCTGAATTTTAACATCAGAAGTGAAGAAAGTGCATTACTCCATCTAGATGCTTCACGACTAAACGCCGAAGTAAAGAAAGCAGAGGTTGGAAAATTTCACCAAGAGCTACTCGACAATCTTTTGCTTTCCTCAAATCATCAGGACTCAATTCAGGTGCAGAGGGTTTCATTTTCGCATGCCTGGACGGTGTCATTTCCACCTTAGCATACCGTGACCGCATATTATGTCAAGAAGTTCCCAGCGATAGGTGCAGAGCGTGTCCTGCACACGCTGAGTACCTAGAACACATACTATCATGATGTCCGCTCCACGCAGGAACGACGTATATATGTAGACATAATGCGGCCCTAGGAGAGCTTTATTGCTATCCTCGTTGCTCTTACGGTGTTAGTCGCGACCCTACCCTACCGAATGCTCCAAGGGAGATGGAGTCAATTCTCCGAAACGAGAAGTGCCAAATTTTCTGGAACTACGATTTTCGGGCAGCAGTGTCCGTTGCGCACTCGAGGCCTGACATTGTACTCCAAGACTTCGAGAATCGAATCATATTCGTGAGCGAATTCTCGGCTCCGTCCAAATACAACATACTGCAAAGGAGAAAGAAAAATAGGAGAGGTATCAATACCTTAAAAGAGAGCTGCATCGACTGTACCCAAAATATTCGGTGCGAGTAATCGTCCTTGTGATAGGTGCTCTCGGAGGTGCGAAACTATCCATGGTTCGTAACCTTGAAGCCATACCCGCGTGCCAAAAATATACCAAGGCACTTGCGAGATGGATGCAGAAAGCTGTCATCCCTTAAAGAAATTTGCTGAATTTTGAATAGTGGAAACCACCCTACAGTAGATAATAATTAACAGTAGATAATCTTAAATTACTAAAAAAACTTATCACGAATGTTGATTGTTTCTTTCAGTATAAAGATTCTGCAATGATTTAACCTTGTCAGACAAATTTTCATTGGAAAAGCATCATTACTTATTGTGTGAGGGCAAAAACTTCATTTTTAGCACGGGAAAAAAAATCTTACCTCTTTTTCATCCATGCACGGAGAGAAGTAAACCCGAGCTGTAACTGCTCACACCGGAATAGTTACTGCGCCGACCGCAACAGTCACGAAAAAAATTCCTATTGTAGATATACAGTAATTGTTGCGGTTGTGGACCGAACTATCCCTGCTTACACCGTAACTTCTACTGCGCGGTACCGGAAAATGTATCACCGCAATGAGTCAGGTATCGTGCAGTAACAGTTACTGCCGACACCTAACTTGTTGCTTGTGCGGCGCTCTTGTTGCGCGACGCAATTGGGGGGTGCTGCAATGAGACGAATCAGCTGGTATTGGTCACATAGTTTTCACATACTTTATCACAGTGACGTGAACTAGGAGCGCTTTCGTGATATCCATGTGACATCCCAGTGACATTCTGTGCGTGAAATCGCAGTCATGAAACAACATCTATTCGTTGAGCCAGCTGGATTGGACCACGTTTAATCATTTTTTTAGTCATCTTCAATTTTCGAAAAAATATGAAATTCGCATTTTTGAAAGAGTAATATGAAATTCGAATTGAGCGACTTCGTTTACCCCTATACGTCGAGCCGGCCGATTTTCCTTTTTTTTCAAAAATTCAATATGGCTGTAAAATTTTTCCGGAAATTCAAGATAGATTGAGACAATTTAAGTTAATAATAATTGTATCCCTAGCCTAGCCTTTTTTATTTCTCACATAATTAGACAAATTTTTTAAACTTATGTCACTTATTTCATTCTTACGTCCTTTTATATTTTGTTTGAATAAAAATAAAAACATTCATTCATCTGCAATTTGGAATTATAAAGTATTATATACTTCAGATGATATTTGAGAAGAGTTTGACATGTTTGCATGTACTGTCAGAGCGTAAAACTGCGCGCACCGTCGCAGTTGTGGTACGACCAGTAACTATCACTGCCACGGCAGTAGTTCGGACTCCGCTTCGCTTTACCGTCTCACGCCGAGTGGATACCGTGTACGCATAAACGGTTCATGATAGCGCTGTAATTGTTACTTCTTTCCTCCCTTCCGAAACTGTCGAACAACCGTTGCGGTGTTGGCAGTAACAGCTCGGGTTTACTTCTCTCCGTGTGGTTTTATTCCGAATGAAATTTTTCTAAGGTATGTTTTTACATTATAATCAAAATTTAAAGGGTAATGAACAATAAGTATATAGCAAGAAGTATTAATTTTCATTATTTATGACTATTTCGAGACTTTTTATTTGACATTTCATTTTCCAACAGTAGATAACCAACAGTAGATAATCGTGATATTTCTCTGGCAGAATTGGTAGCACTGCGGTGAACTCGAGCTGTATTCGTTGAATTACGCTGAACACGAAATGTCATATTTGTTTAAGGGTTAGCGCAGTTAGGGTTTGACTTTTTTTTGAAGTAGTTATGTTTATTAAATGATTATATCCACTTGGAAATATATAATTGGCAAACTAAAAAATAGGAATAATTATTAGTAGTAACCAGGTACGTCGAAAAATTATATTATTGTGTATATAAAGATGTCCATAAATTATAATAATTATACAATCTAAATACAATGTTTGCAATCACTTTAATTTTGTTTATTTTCATTATATCCGTTGTTATTATTATAAATTAATGTAGAAAACACGTCTAATGAGAAATATGAAATTACTATTGATTAAAATATGACGAAATAGTCCGGGGAAATTAGCTCGAAAAAGGTCGATTTCCAGAAAAAAAAGGTATAGTTTTTTTTTCTTCACAATCATGTCCCTGAAGGCATTAGAAATGAATACCAAAAAAGTTCCCCATCAGATCGGCGCCGCATACACCCCTAGCCTCGAAAAACATTCCTTAGACGGGTAGTAGCGCTGGTTTTTGGCTATTATATACGAAAGGGTATGTCGGAGGATAAAAATGAATAGAAGTGAAAATATTTATAATAGAATTTGCAATAAAAAAGGTTCCATACGCTTTTGCTGTACAGGCCATAGGTGATGCGTAATCAGCTCCAGCAGTGGGGGGGATGTTTCAGCGTATGGTGCGAAACGTACTCGCGCGCTTATTTTTCGGCCCATAACTCATAAAAGGGTAGTTTTTGGACAAAAATGCATAGAAGACAATTTGTAGAGCAGAAAATTTCCTTTTAGGGCCAATACATTCTTTTTGGATTACATCAATTTGGAAAGTCATTATTATTATTTTTGTACAGTTCACGTACAAGCACTGGGATCTCATTTCCGCCTACCTGTAAGGTAGAGTTTTTGTTGCGTTTTTTTTTTATTGTGGTTTACAAACGAAATTTCAAGTTCTTTCAAAAATATAATTTAACATTCCATAGTTAAATATATAACAATTCAAAAATCGATTTTTTAAGTTTTCTTATGAAACTCATTATTTCTGTTAGAGATTGCTTTACTCAGCCCTCGAACTCTTATATTTTAAAATATATCTCATGAAAAGTGAAAGTTGGAGTGCCGATAAGAGGCTGGACTCGCGCTAGGCTAGACCACTTGAGATTTTTTACGTGGGTCCAGACCCATCTGCGGGTGGGAATGGCTTGTACGTGGTGAACTCGTTTTTAAGGTTCCCAAGCATCCTCAACTGACGGGATAAACTCTTCTTCGTATACGCAACCCCATACATACTACACCCTGTATATTCAAGAAAGGGACCCTCTCTATATGCACTTGTTCTACAGAATAAGCAGTAATGAGGCTGAAGTACTATAAGGCAGTTGTGTTTCGAAATTCATCATGGCTTCAACATGTAAATGTTTTATATGCGAAAAAAGTTTGAGTGTATGTGAGACAGTCGAAGTAAAAAGTGGAATTGACAATCTTAGACGAGAAAGTGAAATTCGCAAAGATGGATACATGAACTTATTACGAAGGGTCGACTCGATAGAAGTACATACAATATGTAGACGGAAGTATATTAAGCAGCGTAATATTAATCCAGATTTAAAAACATCACAAAAAGATCCAGGTAAGAATAATCCAGTTTTGCGGTCTGCCGAAATATTTAATTTCAACACAAAAGGCCTGTTTTATGGCGAAAATTGGGACCCAGAAGCAGAAAAAAAGAAAATGAAAAACCTACGTAACCCCATTTACATGGTGCGTACTATAAGTCTCAAAGATAAGATTTCAATGGATGCTACAAGCCGGAAGGACGAATTGGGTGAGCAAGTTTCAAGAGGGATGAACAGCGTATCATGCCTTATAGCAGAAGATGCTCGTTACCATAAAAAATGTTATTTTAAATTTGCACAGATTCCATCCTTGACTAAGAAAAGAGGAAGACCTGAAGATCAAAATTTGGTTTCTGCATTCGGTGAACTAAGCTCCTTTATTGATGAGAGTGATGAATGTCAATTCACACTTAAGGCATTGATCAGAAAAAGTGAAGAGCATATGCCCGATGGATCATCGGTGACAGAAAAAACATTAGAAGCAAAATTACTTACTACTTATGGGGATCAGGTAATGTTTGCTAAAACTCGAGCCGAACCAACAATTGTTTGCTTCCGCGGATCGGGATTAAAAAGTCATAAATAGTTGGTATACAAGTCCATTAGGCAATGAAGGAGGAGAACGTATGAGAATTGTGACTGCAGCGGGACATATAGTATAAGAAGATATTCGAAGCACTCCATATAACAGGCTACCCAGATGTCAAGGACTTTATGTGTGAAGCAAATGCTTCAATTGTACCCACATTGCGTACATTTTTAGATACAGTTATCATAGCAGGTAAAAAAACTGATGCTGAAAAATTGCAAAAAAACGTCTATAGCCATCGGTCATGCTATAACTGCAGCAACAAGACCTCGCTCATTTATTTCTTGCCTATTATTTTCTCTGGCGGTAATTTTATTCAGAAAAGTTGCGTCAAAAAATATTGTAAATACAGTTGCAGCTTTGAGTTTCTGCTCAAGCTACAGGGATGTCGCGCTATTTGAAGCATCTGCTGTTAAATCTTGGAAACCTGATTAAGACATAAATTCCTTTTTCCAGTATATTTTTGACAACGCGGATTACAACATAAAAAACTTAACTGGGAAAGGTACATTTCATTCCATGGGTTTAATAAAATGCATAAATCCGGCAAACAAGGTTCTAGATCAAGAAATTTGCAAATTGCGAAGTGTTCCTTCATCTAAAGAGATCGCAAGTATACCGGTCAAATCCCAATACAAACAATGTCTAAAATTTTATCAACAAAAGAAGATAATTTTTATTCCGAGTAATATTATCAACCAATGATCAGTGGAATAGGCCTATAGGGGAGACCACAATAAAAAAAGCGCACCAAAAACTCTACCTTACAGGAACGTGGAAATGAGATCCCAGTGCTTGTACGTGAACTGTAAAAAAATAATAATAATGACTTTCCAAATTGATGTAATCCAAAAAGAATGTATTGGTCCTAAAAGGAAATTTTCTGCTCTAAAAATTGTCTTCTATGCATTTTTGTCCAAAAACTACCCTTTTATGAGTTATGGGCCGAAAAATAAGCGCGCGAGTACGTTTCGCACCATACGCTAAAACATCCCCCCCACTCCTGGAGCTGATTACGCATCATCTATGCCCTGTACAGCAAAAGTGTATAGAACCTTTTTTATTGCAAATTCTATTATAAATATTTTCATTTCTATTCATTTTTATCCTCCGACGCACCCTTTCGTATATAATAGCCAAAAACCAGCGCTACTACCCGTCTAAGGGATGTTTTTCGAGGCTAGGGGTGTATGCGGTGCCGATCTGATGGGGAACTTTTTTGGTATCCATTTCTAATGCCTTCAGGGACATGATTGTGAAGAAAAAAAAAAACTATACCTTTTTTTTCTGGAAAAAAGTATAATTTCCCCGGACTAAAAACTTTTTTAAAAGTTATTAAAAATAGTCAACTAAAATTTAAATTCATAAAAAAAAGTTCTTCCAATTGAAAAATTATTGATACGATCATTTGTATTTTGTACTAAATTCTTAGAATACATCGGTTTTAGAGAAAATTAATTCAAGTTTCTTTTTATTTGTTGTAAGCATTTTCTGTAAAAAATTGCAATTATTTCAAATGGAGATAAAACTATAGAATCCCAAGTAATATTTCTTTAAATTTGTATATAAATTATTTTATATTGTAAAACTAATTATCATTTTTAAGGCCATGTGATGCTTACCTGAAAATAAATTTTACCGACAATTTTTTTGCCATCCTCCTGGCCAGACGTAATGAGATATTGATTTAAAATTTTTAAGGAAGGTTCATAAAATGCTCAATGTTTATGATTAGAATACATTTTTTTTTTAAACATTTTTTGTCATTTAAAACATTTAGCAGTTGATAAACCTTCCTTAGTGCCTTTTATTTAAGTACCCAAATTTTCAGCTTGATATTTGATTTCGTGTCGGTAAAATTATTTTGAGTTTAGTATCGCATGGCTTTCATTTTTGAATTGAATTATTTAAAAAACGTTTACATAATTATATTATTAAATTCAAAAAGAATATCAAGAGATATTTCATATAAGTAAATTTAATTAGTTAATTAACACACCTGATGATAAATTCACATATCCTGATCATTATATTTAGAACACACAATATCTATAAATAATTTTATTGTAGGATGTCAGAGTCTACGAAGGTTAGGTTAAAAGGAAGTGCCGCTAAACTGATGGCTGAATTACAAACTATCATCAAGGACAAAGATATTAGTTTAAAAGTATTGCCTTTACTGCAGAAGATGCAAGAACACGAAAAAGACATACTAAAAATATTCGGTGACAAAAATTTAATCGAGGAGCAACCTTCAAGTAATCTTTATACTTTTAAGAGTGTGAAAAAATCGGCATTGAAATCCAAGGAAAATGAAATAGACGTAATTTCGGTACTTCAAGAAATTCGACCCCTTCCTAAAGCTGGACCGAGAAAAACAAATAGAAAACCTAGGAAGAAGGGAGATAGCACAATTTTGACTTCATCTCCTGTCCGAGATTTGCTTCTCGATGAAGCAGTAGGTAAAGAGCTCAACAAGCCCTCAAGCAGAAAAAGAAAAAACGGTACAAATATTACCAAAGAAAATGAAGTAATAGAAAATGAAAATGCGAATGGTCTTCCATCTTTCAATCCAGAAGCCCCAAATAAAAGGAAATATTGTAGGCGTAAGGGAATTAAGCAGGAAAATAAGGATAAAAAAGAGAACGAGGAAAAAAAAACAAAAAAAATCTCACATTCTCATCGAGCGCTTCGCGCGCGGCTCGCAAGTTTGAGCACGCCTAGGGCGCGCGACTGTTGGATCTCGCGCTTCGCGCTCGATTATGTATACACCTCGCGCTTTACGCTCGGTTTCTCTAGATTTTTGAACTTCGCATTCGACTTTGATGGAAAAAAAAGCTTATTCGCAAATATTATAAAATTATCAAAACCTTTACATGTGAAGTGATTGTTAAATTTGTTTTTATTTTAGAATGAAATGGAAATTTATTTACTCAAGGTTCTATCGACCTTAAGGAACACATTCTCATCCAGACACTCGCGCTTCGCGCTCGATATGTGATTTGGAAATAATTTGAACCTTGCGTTCCACGCTCGGTTCTGTGCACCGTATGATAGAAATGAAAAAGTCACGAATAAAACAAAAACTACGCATCCTATCAGAACATGATTTATAACAAATTTGTACCTCTTCTTTGGATGAACAAATTTTGTCTCCGTCATTTTTCTCGTAGCTTGTGTTATTCGTCTAAAAATTTAATTTTACTATTTCCAATGCTGTCTTTTACGAATAAAACCAAAACTACGCATCATATCAAAAAGTGAATAATAACAAATTTGGAGATCTTTTTTGGGTGCATAATTTTGTTCCATTCACCTTTGGTCGTATCTTGCATAGTTTGACAGCAAAATAAAATTATTGATTTTTCATTATTTTTTTGTGTGATCAAAATTTGGATTTTTGATTTGTCAAAAAATTCAAAAAATTGTTACGAAAATATTGTAGGGTGTTCAAAAAGAAAAATTTGTCTCCTCTTGACTTTTTTTCATATCGTGCGTTTTTCGGCATAAAATGTTAATTTACGTTTGTTTTTTGTAATTTTGAAAATGCTATAACTCCGGTTATTTTTTTTTATTCGAAAAAGTCATTGAGATAAATTGTTTGAGTTTTGGAGTTCTATGAATAACCGTACATGGAATTTTTGAATTTAAAAAAAATGGTCTTAAAAATTTTCAAAATGCGCTCACTTTTTGAATTTTGATCAAAATTAGCTGGTTAACGAACTTGTTCTTTCTTTTTAGGCCCTAAAGAAGTGTGCCAAAGCACAAACGAATCTGATTATTTTTTCGAAAGTTATCGTGCCTACAGACAGACAGACAGACTACAGACAGACAGACACCTTGGTAAAAACCTTTTTTTCTAGCTCAGGGGGTCTCAAAACGTGGAGATTTGATGAAAACCGACCAAGTCAAATTTTACATAAAACCAATACCTTCTCATTAGAATGAGAATGTAAAAAGAAAATATGTTAAACGAAAAATAATCGATCTGGAAAATGAAGAGAATGAGGAACAGCAATTAAACAAACATATATTAAATACGGAAAAAAAGCAACGCAGAGAAACCAAATAAAATAAAATTTGTAAAGCGCAACGTGGAATTTCAAAATTAGAAATTTATAAGGTCCTCTCATCCTATAGTACGTGTTAAAATGCATCATCGAGATCGTTAAAGCAAATGTTGCTTATAAACGTTACAAAATTTATTGAATACTATTAATAAATATTATTTCGAAAACTCTTTAAATCTGCGAGTTATCATTAATCCAATGACTTAATTGCTTTGAGACAACATGGAATGTCTGAAAAAATAAAACAAATGTAAAAAATATTTTTCAATATTTTTTAATAGTTTTACTTTTTATTTTTTCCTGTGATAACATAAAAATAACTTCTGGAAAAAACTTATTTTGAATATTCATATTCATTTCTTTTAAATAGTTCTTCAATAATTTTCGAAAGAAAACTGTACAAGCTGGTGAAGGTTTCTAAAATTTCGTTCTTTTCCGCCATCATATGCTAGGTTGGGTTTTAAATTTCTTTGTGTCAGGTACCAACCTCACGGAATTTCAGATCTGAGAAAGTGTCAAAATTTTAGTTGTTGTAATTTTTCTTAAAATAAAGGTAGTTTAAACTATCTTTTAATCAGTAAACTGATTTTAAGTGAAAGTCTACTTACAATAAATGTTGATTATCAATACCTAATCATTCTATCTTGCCTAGGTGTAAAACCACTAAAGATTATCTACTGATGGATGGACGTGTCAAAATCGCATCTTTAGCATCGTCTAGTAAAAACGTTTATTATAGCTAAGTACTTTATTTAATGATACTTTTCTCTATCTTTCCGTTTTGTTGCAAACTGACACACTAAAGCGCTATGGAATTTAGTCATGTCTACTGTTGGGTGGTTTCCCCTACCTACACAAAATAACTCCAAAATTTCGGTTTTGTATTGTTTATTGACTAAATCTGGAAAATTTTTCATCTGAATCGATTTTTTAATTTAATATTTTCAAAATAAAATTTAAGAAACTTGTACATCGTTTCCATATTTTAACTTAAAAAAATTTTAAAAATTTTTACTTCTATTGACTTGCACTGCCGTCCAATGTAAAAGTTTTACACTTCTGCGGACCAAAAATGTGAAATTTTTCAAGAGATGTAAAAGTAAGTTTTTTAATAACTTTGAAACTGATTTTAATTATCTGACGAAGTAGGGGTAACATTGAAAGCAACCAAAATTAAAGTTACTGGAAAATTAGGTACGTGTAATGATGTACACGTAACACAAGAAAGATTATAGTATTTCAAGCGATTTCTTAAAATTATATGGTGAAAGAATAATTCATGCATATTATCTGAATTTATAATTGCTAGAAAATAATTAATACGCTATATAATTGTCATGAATAATTATCCAGCGAATGACAAGCATTTAGAACGATAACCTAATTTCAAAGTTTTGTATTGTGACATAGAATTACTTGCCTGTGGCAACTTCGGAATAATATCCTCTCTTGGGTAAAGACACGTTAACCTCTCCCCTAACGTCCATTATAATCCCGGAGCTTCTTCCACACCACAAAACCTGATAGAATAATAACGAGGGCTTTCCAACTTGACGTCTTGCATCATTCGGAAACTGTCGATTATATTTCTTTGTTTTTATTTTTTGGTCTGCTCTCATAAAAGTCTTTTCATTATTCCATGATGATCTGCCACCTTCACATTTTGGATATTTTAGCCTTTTAATTAGCCCTCAAACAAACATTTGATGTAACTAGGTTCGAGCCTCATACACGCTCTATGTTCGCGACTACCCAGGAAAAAAAAGCGATTGAACTGGAGCGCCTTGAAATGTGTATCTTAAAATTCCAGATTGAGAAAGTTGCCTTTCAATTGTTTTTTTGACTCTTTGAATTGGTCAGCTATTACATGTGCAAAGCCGCATTCGGAAGTGTACTCGTTCTATCGTTTTAAGACGTTCTGAATAGGAGAACATAACCTCAAAAAACTAACTTAAGTTCAATTGGTGATTTACGATTCACAGAAGAAACGCATGAATCGTTTCAAGTTCTCAATGAAATGGAGTTTGAAGGATGTCAAAGTGAATGGTAAAGTGCAGATTCACTTTAACAGAAACAAATCTGCATCATACAATTGATGATTGATGAAGTCCGATGAATTGTATAATGCCGATTGCGCTCTTCATTATTAAATTGTAGTGAATCGGAATTGGGTGCGAGTAAATTTAAATAGTAAAGTTCAGATTGGTTAGGAACTTAAATGAATTGGATTTTAAAGATTCAGCAATGTCCATCATAAGAAACTTATGGAAATTATTCGATCAGCGTGGCACGTAGGAAATTTACGTCAGTGAATAAATTTAAATTTTAACACTTTTTTTGGTGAAATTGCAGTATCTAGCATAATTTCAAACATGGGTAGTATTGTTACGTCTTGGCATCCTGAGCAATTACAAACAGGACATAAATCGACAATCCATCGACAAACTGACAGAAAGAGATGGCGCGTTGGACTTTATCATAAAATTACGTCTCAGAGCCTCTAATATTGCTCTAATAGTGATGAGTTCTATGTGAATAAAAAAAAATGTCTTTCCCTGGCGGACCGAACGAACGGTGCGGATACGCTACAGCGTATCCTTATAGTATCCACATCGTATCCTCTCCGTATCATGCAAGAAAAACTCATTAAAAAAGGAAGATGAACATTTCACTTATTGAAATTCGGAGTCTACGTGAAATTTTGCGTTAAAAGGTCACGGAGTAATCGCAATAGTTTTTCTTGCAACATTAAAAACTTTCAAAAAATATAATACTTATCGATAACGTGGGCTGAAGGCGACTTCAAACGCATCGTCGACGGATAAAGCCTATGAACTGCTACTGAATGACGATGCGTTTCAAGTCGCCTTCAGCGCAATAAGAATTCTTATTCGAAACGATACCTAAGAAATGTGATATGCGCTTTATTTATCCTGCTAGGCCTGCTAGAGTGTTTAAAAATGTATAACCTCACGAACATAACCTCAAAATTGAAATGTGGTCCTGGAAATTTACGTCCTGCATTTCAGAGTCCTGCCATTCAGAGGTTTACAAACGAACGTTTTGTCTTCAAATTCTAATAAAATAATTTTAGGAGACATTTTTAAAAGGTATTATTACGATTAGCCGTCGTTTTTCAATCGAAAACGAAATATTTTTGGTGAATCGTAAAATAAACACTTCTCCGATTCATTGGCACTTCTAACCTGTCGTCAGCAATCTGCCATTCCAGTTTAAGATACACATTTCATACGACCTGAAATACGATATTGTAATTGGAACGTCCTCAAAACATTTCTTGGACATACAAGTCATAAGACGTTATTTGACGTTTAAAAAACTGTCCTAAGTCAGAAAAAATAATGTTCTGAAAACGTTTCATGTTCTAAGTGCGTCCATAAAACTTCTATGAGACATTATATTTTTATACATTATATGACATTATATGACCTCTACACGGAAAAAAAAAAGTTCATTAAACTTTCTTGAAGTATTACAAGAGTCGGGGATGAGAGCGAACCTTGAACAAATTTTCTATATTCTGTATAACTTTCAGGATTTAATATAGAACTAACCTAGAATAACTCTACAAGAATTCTGTAAACTTTATATTGAACTCCGATTTGAAAAAGTTTAATAAAATATATAGAGAAATTCATGAAAGAATGCTGAAAACTTTCGTAGAAATCACAATTGAGGTATTGAAAGTTTGTACTCGCATAATTATAAGGTTTAAATACCTCAATTCAGTCAAATGTATAGAAAAATTCGTCAAAAAATGTTGAAAAATCTCATAGAAATTCGATTAGAAGTATTGAGTGTTTGTGAACTACTTCAATCTAAGATCTATAGACTTCAGTTCTTTAAAATGTAGCTGCGCAGTCGCTACTGTGCGCAGGCAGCGACTTTTCCGCATCGCTCCCGCGTGAAAAAAAAGAATTCAAGTCTTAGAGAACATTAGCACGAGTTGAAAATTAAAATATTAAGTTTGCCAATAACCGACACATCTCTAAATGGTAAATCCACTACCCGGGTGCACCGGAACGTGCACCAGGTCGTTCAAGGCGTCATCTACGAGAACTTTTTTAGAATCTAAATTGTATCAATAGCCAAAATAACTACCAATGGTGAATCGACGATCAGGATGCACCGGAACGTGCACCAGGTCGTTTGGCACGTATTCTACGAGAACTGCTTTAAAATTCAAATTGTGTCAACATCCAAAATAATTAAGTCTTGAGTCGACGATCCCGGTGCACCGAGTCGCGCACCAGGTAATTTAGCACGTATTCTACGAGAACTTTTTAGAAATTTGAATTGTTTCAATCACCAAATTAACTACCATCGACTCACCATTGGTAGTTATTTTGGCTATTGACACAATTTGAATTTTTTTAAAGTTCTTGTAGAATACGTGCTAAGCGACCTGGTACACGTTCCGGTGCATCCTGATCGTTGACTCACCATTGGTAGTTATTTTGGTAGATAAACCTCAAGATTTCTAAAGAAATCATCAAGTCAAGCTTCCTTCGATCATTTTTTTATATTAAGAAAATATGAGAGAAAACAAAGTTTTCATATTTTTGTTTCGGTCTTACGATCCATTTAGAAAAAATTGAAAAACTAAATCGAGTCAAAATTCCTTTTTATTGACGTTTTGGTCCCATCGGTGGGCCTTCATCGATACAAACATCTTAAAGAATAATCGTAGTCAATCATAAAAATACGTCGAAGCGAATGACAACATTTTAAAATTTTGTGAAGTCAGATATCATTCTGAAGTTTTAAAAATCATTATGAAGTTTGTAAAAAAATTATTGGGAAACTATAAAGTCCAAGGATCTTTCCCAATATGTTAAAAAAGGTTCATATTTTGTAATTGAAATGCTGTGAAACAGCTAACAAACTGATGTTTTTTACAAACTTCATAGTGATTTTTAAAACTTCAGAATGATCTGACTTTACAACATTTTAAAATGTATTCATTCGCTTCGACGTATATTTATGATTGAGTTCGATTATTCTCTAAGATGTTTCTTTCTGATGAAGGCCCACAGATGAGGCCAAAACGTCAATAAAAAGGAATTTTGACTCGATTTCTTTTTTTAATTTTTTCTAAATGTATCGTAAGACCGAAATAAAAATATGAAAACTTTGTTTTCTCTCATATTTTCTTAATGGTAGTTAGTTTGGCTATTGACACAATTTAGATTCTAAAAAAGTTCTCGTAGATGACGTCTTGAACGACCTGGTGCACGTTCCGATGCACCCGGGTAGTGGACTTGCCATTTAGAGATGTGTCGGTTATTGAAAAACTTAAGATTTTAATTTTCAACGTTAAAAATTGAAATAGATTCAACTTTTCCCATGTCATATCTTATTTAATCGATTCAAAAAATATAGAATTGGGAATTCAACTTTTAAAATTATTTGCAATGCAAGCCTTTAATTTCATATAACTTATATAAACTTATTCTGAATGTATTCTTGTAGCGGTATATGATAAATAATTTTCATTAAGGCCTATTCCGCGGAATAGGCCTTAATGAAAATTATTTATTTATAAACTTATTCTATATAGCTATAAAACATCTTATTAATCTTGAACCTACTAGAATTTATAACCAAAAAAGAATTTGCGATTAAAAATTTGTTCGAAATTTAAAGTTTCCAAAATTTAAAAAATGTTAAAGATCCCAAAATTTGTAATTACCTAAATTTTAAACTAAATTTTCGAAATATGATATTCTTGAAATTACTGACATTATAAATATAAAACTCCAGAAATTCCAAATTTCCGAAATCATTAACCTAGAATTTTGAAATCACAAAAATTTGTCAAACAGCCCTTCACAGCTGTAGCTTATATTTCAGATTTTTTTTTTATACTACAAGTTATGTTAGCTGCGAGGTTTTCTCAGGACCTCCGAATGCGTAGGTAGGGGGTTCGAACCCACAGCGAATAATAATTTTAATAGCGTGCGATTATTTGTGTAGAGATCGTTTGTGTAATAGTAAATAATTATGTACTTAAATATGTGAACAAATATTAAAGCATGATGATAATAATAATGATAATAAAAAAGATTTTTTTTAGGCTAAGAATTGGCCATGATTTTATAGAACTGTTCTCTATAGTTTCGAGACTTCTCCGATGTAGACTGTATATTAGCTTGACTTTTAGATTTTCTAGAACTATTCTACGTTTTTCGCATTTTAGAGAACTCTGTATTAAATTTTGTAGAATAGTTCGATGCAATGTAAAACCAAGAAGATTTTAACTTTTAATAAACTACCCGTCGTATCCTCTACTATAGGACTAGTTCTATAAAATTTAATGAAATTTTTTTTCCGTGTACTAATGGTAATTCCGTATAGATCCATATAGACCATAGGGTCTATGAGGACCAACAAGGAATTTCCTCAAATCCTCAATTCCTCAAATCGAGTGAAAATACCTCCAGAAACCCATAGAAACCACCTCAGCTACTAATGGTAATGCCGTATAGATCCATATAGACCTAGGGGCCAAATAGGCATTCTCCAAAGCTAAAATGAACCCTAAAATGAAGGTCAAGTTCGTTAGCCAGCTATTTTTGATAAAAATTCAAAAAGTGAGACCATTTTGAAAATTTTTGAGACCATTTTTTTTCAAAATTTGAAAATTATATTTGCGGCTGTTCATGGCACTCGGAAATTCGAACAATTTCTCCCATAACATTCTTCGATAAAATGAAAATTTGCAGAGTTACAGCATTTTCAAAATCCAAAAAAAAGAAACGAAAATTAACATTTTCAGTCGAAAAACGCACGATACGAAAAAAAGTCAAGAGAAGAAAAATGTTTCTTTTTGCACGCCCTGCAAGATTATCATAACGATTATCTGAATTTTCTTCAAAAATCGAAAATTCACATTTTTATTGCACAAAAAATAATTAAAAATAAAAAAATTCAATTTTACGGCCAAACTATGCAAGATAAGACGAATCATGATTCAACAAAATTTGTGCATAAAAAAAAGATCTACAAATTTGTTATTGGTTAATTTTTGATAGGATGTGTAGTTTTTGCTTTATTCGTAAAAAAGTTCATTAACAGTGAAAAAATCAGCCCGATAAGTGGGCACATTCTCATCAAAACGTTGCCTATTTCATTTCTTTTTCATCTCGTGTGTGTTTCTCCACAATATTTCATTGTTTTTATGTTCTCAATACTATTTCTAACGAGTAAAACAATAAAGTAATTACGTATCATTAATGCTCATGATACTTGAAAATTTGTATTTTTACATTCTCATCTAGAGAAGGTATTAGATTTGTGTGAAATTTGACCCCCCCCCCCCGGTTTTTGTCAAATGGCCACGTTTTGAGACCCCCTGAGTCAGAAAAAATGGTTTTTACGAATATGTCTGTCTGTCTGTCTGTAGTCTGACGACACAATAACTTTCGAAGGAATTTTTAAATTCAAATTTCCTTCTGCACCCAGGTTTGTGGTCCGAAAATACAGGTCAAGTTCGTTAGCCAGCCATTTTGGATAAAAATTCGAAAAGTGAGAGCATTTTGAAAATTTTTCAGACCATTTTTTTTCAAAGTTTGAAAATTATATGTACGGTCCGATAAAATGAAAATTTTCAGAGTTACAGCATTTGCAAAATCCAAAATAAGAAACGAAAATTAACATATTCAGTCGAAAAACGCACGATACGAAAAAAAGTCAGGAGAAGAAAAATGTTTCTTTTTGCACGCCCTACAAGATTATCTTAACGACTTTTTGAATTTTTTCGAAAAATCGAAAATTCACATTTTTATTGCACAAAAAATAATTAAAAATCCAAAAATGTAATTTTACGGCCAAACTATGCAAGATAGGAAGAATGACGATTGAACAAAGTTTGTGTGTTAAAAAAAGATCTACAAATTTGTTATTGAACACTTTTTGATAGGATGTGCAGTTTTTGTTTTATTTGTAAGAAATTACATTGACAGTGAAAAAATCAGCCCGATAAGTGGGCACATTCTCATCAAAACTTTGCTTGTTCCATTTCTTTTTTATCTCGTGTGTTTTTTCACAACATTTCATTGTTTTTATGTTTTCAATACTATTTCTAACCATTAAAACAATAAAATAATCATCATTAATGCTCATGGTACTTGAAAATTTGTATTTTTACATTCTCATCTAGAGAAGGTAAGGTAGATGTCCCAGTAATCGGGACGGTCCCAGTAATCGTGAGTTTTGAAGTGTAAACGCCAGAAATAAGTATTTTCCGCATAAAAATACAATCCAAAAATATTTTTAAGTAAGTTTGAACAGTGCTTGTTGTGGAAACCAAATTAGTTTTTTATACAAACAGCGCATATGGGTAAAAAAAAATAATTTGTATTCGCGTTGGCGATGAATCACGAAACGTGGAAAATAGCTTAGCGCATTTTGGTTAGGAAAGGCTCCTCTTTGCTTAAGCTTTTAATGTGTCAAGAAATTACTTGCTCAGGACGAAAATAATTTTTTTGTAATAAAAAATCATATTTGTTTAGTAAAATTAGGTAAAATCGTCATTTAGTACCTTCTCGTTCATTAAATATCGTTCACGATTATAGGGACGTTTCAAAAGCATAGTTGCTCAAGTAATCGTGACCGGTCACGAAGACTAGGACCACTCTGTCAAAACTTTATTTCCATATTCCGTTACGAATAATAATTTAATTGATTTCAAAAAGGCTTGAAATGGAACTGAAGAGTTCACTTATTACTGTGAGTAGTAATCGTAATATAAATTAGTGCTTAAAACTGAAAAAAGGTTATGTAAAATATTGGCATGACTTTAGAGATTTCATTATCAAATTTTTAGTTTATTATCATTTTTCAGTGAAGTTAATGTTTATTGAGTAGTTTTTCATCAACTAACATTAATCTATACTATATAATATAAAGAAAAATGTGTAGTAGATACTTAATTATTAATATTTTTAATATTTTGACAACGTAAACAGAAAATAAACTCCAGATACACATGATTTTTTCAGTGACTGCAATTTATCAAATTTCGTCATTGCGTTTATAATTTATGTTACAAAAAAGTTAATTATATAAATGATCAGTATGTAAATTTTTGTATCCCGTGTGATTATGTTGTACTTAGTTATTTTATAAAAGAAAGTTAGCTTATATGACTTTATAAAACTCAATATTATTTTTCAAACTTTATTTTAAAAAGGAAGGCAATTCAAGTCTACTATAGTGTAAGTATGCATTTCCCCTATCATATTTATTTGACAATATTTTTAACTGGAATAAAATTAAATTAAAGTATACCCTCACAGCAAGGGATATCGGTGCAATATCCCATTTATCTCCCACGATATCGCAGGCATATCCCAGGAAATTCCAGGGACATCACGAATGACATCCTACGGGGCGGAAATCTCGATATCCTTGGAATGTCCCAAAGATATCTCAGAATATGCTGAGGATATCCCATTAATGTCCCAATTTTTAGTGTCCGGGATATCTCAAATTCCATAATTCGGGACATCCTAGGATATTCTTACGATGTCCCGTATTTAAAATGCAGGATATGCCAAGGATGTCCCCAAGATATCCCAAGATATCCTAATAGTACAATTTATTATATTATCAAAAAATTCATCTATGTACCCTTTGCTAATAATTTATACTCACTGTGCTTTGAATAAACAAATTCAGCATTATTTAAAAAATATATATATTTCCCCGAAGCAAATACAAAAAATAAGAATCGAAGATAGTATGCATAGAGCCGTCTTCATAACTTTTCAGTCTAGTCTTTTTCAACACTCATGACATGTTGTTGACCGTATAACCAAATTTGGCAAAATCATGAAAAAAGGTAAACAAATTTTACATTAGTAGGTATAACAAATTCAATGAATCATGCATGCAAGCAGTGCAAGCTGCAGGTTTAAAAAGATCAGAAGTTTCGAAAAGCCGACCGGCTTTTTCTTCATTACAGTTAACTTAACCTCAAAAGTGCACGAAATGTATATACTTTAATGTATTTAATTAGTTTACAATAGAAATAATCAAATCATTAGTCACAAAAGTAATGAACAAAAATTGTTATTCAGTAAAATGACAAATAAAAGTAATCATAGTTAAAACATCAAATTTTTCATGAGTTTTATCCATTATGCCACGCAGATATCTAGCCTTCAGGGAGCCTCCATATACCTAATACATATGTAAAATATACATAAAAAAAGTATTAATAGCAATAAAATTGTTGTTCTTGTATGTATATTCCTTTTTATTTCTTGAATTTTTAATCCCCTAGTAATTAATTAGAATATCAGCAGAATTTTTGATTATAATATCGGGATATTTGTGGGACATTTTACTATGGTATTAGGATATCCTGTGGACATTCTGCGGGATATTGTTAGGATATCCTGTCACGATATCCTCAGGAGCGGAAATCTCGATATCCCTGGAATATGCCACGGATATCCCGGGAGATTTTTGGGACATTTTTCAGGATATCTCATATCCTGCCGAGATATCCTAGGGATATGCCAAGGATATCATTTTGTTGTGAGGGTAGTTAAAATACAAAAATATACTTGAAATACACCTCCAAATCGCTAAGAACTGATTTCAAGAAAACTTAACCTCTTTCACGAAGACTGGGACGACGACTTACGATTACTAGTACATGGCAGATTTGGAAATCACGATAACTGGGACATCGGGGCTTTTTGACTTTTAATTGTTTATGAATAAAAAGTAATATTAAATATAATGTGAAAACCATTTTTATAATATTCTTGGATGTTTAATGCTTCAATCAGTACGAATCATTTTTTTTAAATAATCCTTCCAAAACAATTTTCTAAGTATTTGAAATCAATGAAATCTCTTATCGTCACGATTACTGGGACGTTTACCTAATTAGATTTGTGTAAAATTTAACACCCCCCCCCCCCCCCGGTTTTTGTCAAATGTCCATTCTTCAATAATCATTTAAAAATTTATCATATATATGTTCCAAAAACAACTTAGATACTTTTTTTCGCCCCTTTTCAGATAGTTGGAGAAATCTTTCTGATTGTATGATTAATTAGAAAGATACAGAAATGTACGCTGAAGTGAAGGAATTTCCTTCTTCATTTTAAAGCAAATACAAATTTAGTCATTTTTATCTGAAGAACATAGAACATAACATATTGTAATTGCGAACCGCGACAACCAAATCGCGCGCCGTGATCGCGCTCAAACTTTTGAGTTTACATTAAACGATGAACAGAAACGAGAGTGGAGCGCAAGGTTCACATCATTTTTAGACTAAATATTGAGCGCGAGTGTAAATTAGTTTCTCTTCCTATGTAAAACGTACATAATTAAACCAAAAGCAGGATAATAACGATGAAGCTAACTAAGAGAGTGTTAGCCCGCGAAGCGCGAAATAGCGAGCACACGAAGTACGAAAACCCTGAGGAACCGAGCTTAAAGCGTCAGGCAAATGTGTCCGAGCGCGTAGCGAGAGGTGAATATATTATCGAGCGCAAAGCGCGAGATTCAACAGGTGCGCGCCCTAGGCGCGCTCAAATTTGCGAGCGAAGCGAGCCGCGCGAAGTCCTTTCGTGGAGGGTAGGACAATTTAAAAGATTTTTAATGATTCGCTATACTTTGCGATCTTTTTAAACTCTTAGAAGGTAGTAGCTTCCATTAGAAGCATATTTTAAGCGTTTCATTGAACCCAAAATCTGTTAAATTCATTGGAATTTCTTTGGAACGTAATTCAAAGTGATGATTTCTCCGTAGCGAATCATGCAAATGGTTAGTGCTGGTAATATAAACTATTTTTTAGATTTTTGGTGCATTCAAAATGAAGAAAATTGTCCCTATTAGATTTAAAACAGAAAATATTCGGCTGAATATCACAATTTCTATAAAGCCATATTTGTTCACACCTTCCCAGATAGCACAACAGTTTGCGACAAACTTGCCTCAACCTTGCGATGCAAGGTTCGGAAGCTTGCATCGCAAGGTTCAGGCAATCTTCCAGCAAATAAGAAAATGTCCGCCATGCGGCAATATTGCGAAGCAAGATTGAGGGAATATTGCCTGGGAAACTTGCTGAAAGCTTGATAAACAATATTAAGGGAATATTTTGTGGCAAT
>CAKNXH010057813.1:54482-70592 GCA_932178445.1 Andricus quercusramuli
AATATTGTTTATCAAGCTTTCAGCAACTTTCCCAGGCAATATTCCCTCAATCTTGCTTCGCAATATTGCCGCATGGCGGACATTTTCTTATTTGCTGGAAGATTGCCTGAACCTTGCGATGCAAGCTTCCGAACCTTGCATCGCAAGGTTGAGGCAAGTTTTTCGCAAACTGTTGTGCTATCTGGGCTAGGGATCAGCCACCTCTGAATCACACTTAACCTATCAATACTTTTGATAAACTATATAAAAGAAAAAACAATTTCATTTGCAAAGTTAGATGAACATAATGTTATTATCCAATTATTTTATTTTAAAGTTTTTCTAAATTGGTTAAAATAAATTTTTATCATAGAAAAATTTATTTTTGCATACTGTGAGTGAAACAATTTTCGCGCATGCGCAGTTTGAAGATGGCTTACTTTAGACACGGGTGCAAAAGCTGCGCATGCGCACATTCGAGATGAGGTACTTTAGACACTGACATAGGTAACTTTAAACACTGGTGTTGGTATCTTCTTGAAATAAATTTACATTTAACTTGAACGCCAACATTTTTGTTCAATAATTTTTTTCCAACAAATTTTTTTCAACAAATTTTTTTTTTCAAAATTTTTGTTCACAAAATTTTTTTTTGACAACATTTTTTTTCGAACATTTTTTTGCACAAATTTTTTTTCAGAACATTTATTTCAAATTTTTTTTTCAAACATTGAAAATTTTTTTTTTCAATCTCTTACTCCACTCTTTGCAATATAAAACTAGCATTTTTCGTGACCACCTCCTAACAACTTTTTCGGACGGGCGTTGCAAAAAATAGTGTGTGATACACGTGCGCGTAGGTGATTGGTAACTCGTGTGATTGCATCATTCGGCTGCGGTTCGAAGCACTCGTCTACGTTTTGGCACTCGCTTCGCTCGTGCGCTAACCACCGACTCATGCTTCGAGCCTCCGGCTCATGCTGCAAAATTCACACTCGTACACAATCAACTATTTTACGCACTTGTATCACAAATAACTATTTCATTACAGAGACACCGACATTTCGCGTGCCGGTCGAGGTGCCGGTTCAAGCCTGTTACCTATTAGCTGTTAGCTGTCATAATACAAACAAACGCGGCACAACTCGCGACTACCCAACCGACCGACCAATCACACGTAGGAAATTCGAAATCCGGTCAACATTAGTTCACTACATCGACACATAGTACTAGAACGCTAGCTACGGCCATCGGAAGTGGAACCAGGAATAGAAAGAGAGGGGAAATCGAGAAAGTTCACCTGTCCTTTGCTAAGGATGGCGATTGGTGGATTGATCCTTTTCTATGAAAGCAGATGGAAGATGAGTGGAACCAATCATCATCCTTAGAAAAAGACAGGTCAACTTTCTCGATTTTCCCTCTCTTTCTGTTCCCTATTCCACTTCTGACGGCCGTAGCTAGCGGTCCAGTACTATATGTCGATCGTTAGATGGCATTAAATGTTGAAATTTTGTACAAAAAAAAAAGATCCAAATGTTAATTAAAATAAAAATTTATAATTTAAAAAATCCGGACAAAACCCGGACAAAGTAAAAAATCCTGTAGGACAACTCACACAAGCCCTAAAATGAGGACATGTCCGGAGAAATCTGGACGGATGGTCACCCTAAGTAGAATGTATATTTTTTGTTCTGTTATTGTAAAACAATTTAATTAGATATTCCAATAAAAACGAAGAAAGGAAAGTTGTCGGTAAAAAATCTAAATTCTATAGCACAATTTGAAATAACGTGATTGAGACTAATTATCAGTGTAAATTAATATTTTCTGTATTATAAATTCACAGACTGCGAATTAACTAGAAATGTCTAATTATATTGTTTTACAGTACCAGAACAAAAAATATGCATTCAACTTTATGTAAAAAATCATGGAGCGATCAGCACCTTCCGAAACAGTTTGAGACACTGAGTCCTTTTCATACTAAACATTTCAAAACAAAGACACTAGACGGTTTGTTTACCTTTCTTATTACAAAAATGAAGAAAACAATGCGAAGGATGGAACAATTCGCGAAGCACAGATTTGTCTATTTTTAGTTATTTTCTAATTCACTGAAAACAACGAAGTGTCTAAAAATATAAAGCAGTCGATTTTCTATCAATTGGGGAAAGGTCAGGTTTTTGAATCTTTAATTATTGAAAAGACGAGTTCTTTATGTTTATAGGAGAGTACATACGAGACTACTAACGTTGAGAAACGTTTGAATCTGCTAACGAGAGTGCTGCCGTGATTTGGAAAAACACCGTTAACTGCAAAAAATCGAAAAATGAGTTTTTTATATCGTTGAAATCGTGAAAAAAAGATACACCTGATTATTGAAATAATTTTTCTAAATTGTCAATAACTTTAAAAATAATTATTGCCTCATTTTTGGAAAACACCGTTAACTGCAAAGATTGACGAGTTGTGATTTGAGAGAGAGCGGTAACTGACCGTTAACTGCAGGCGTAAATCAGAGACGGCTAAATACGTGACGTCAAAATTCGAGAAAACGCAGTAACTGGTGGTTGCGGACTTTACCAAAATTATTGGACGGCGATTTCGAGCCTTCGTGATTTCGGAGAGGTCCGTAAGTGCTTACGGCGTTCTCTGGAATCATCGAACCTCGAGAAAAGAGGTTTGTGATTCGAGAAACGCCGTAACTGCACTTATTATTAGTTGCAAAATGCAAAATTATTATTGAAAGTTTGTATTTGTTATAATTATTGACAGTCTTAAATTAATATGAAGTTATATTATTAAGAAATGTAATAAGTAAAAATAATTTTTGTAAATCATTTCAATCTTTTAAAGTGGAAAAAGTGAATTGGAAATTTTCAAAGAAAATTAATGAAACTGTTCTAAAAATTTGTTTCATCCCTGGCGGACCGGCCGAACGCAAACATTACGCTACAGCGTAAACTGTTGCAATTATAATAAAGCGCTAAAATTTACGTTAAATGGTCATGCCGTCATTGCAACAACTTGCTTTCTCATCGTTAAAAAATAAAAAAACAAAGTGGCTGTCATTCAAGGCAGGCCCCTGCAGACTGGCAACCCACTTGAAGCCCCGTTAACGGGTTGCCAATATGCAGGGGCTGGACTGCAATGACATTCACTGTTTTTTATTTTTTAACGCTGCAAAAGCAACTTGTTGCAATTACGGCATGGCCATTTAACGTAAATTTCAACGTTTTATTATAATTGCAACAGTTTACATATTAATTTTGTTTCTTTTATCAATTATTATGCCATATTACTTTACCATCACTTTACCATTACTTTACCGTTACGCTGTAGCGTAATGTTTGCGTTCGGCCGGTCCGCCAGGGATTTAATACTTTTAATTGGTTTTCAAATTCGAAAAATATATCAATTTCTTTATTTATCTTGAAATAGATAACATTAATATCTATTTGGCTGATTTAAAAACAAGCGCAAGAAAGGTAAAACAATTATGGATATGAATAATAATCTTATATGCAATATTTCATAATAATTATAATTCCATATTTTATTAATATCTTATAATAATTTCACTCTTTCATATTCTTTTGCCGTAAACGGCGTTCTCTCAAATCACGGCAGGCCTATTACTGAGGTCCGTAATTCGAAGAGAGCCGTATCTGCCCGTTGCGGCGTTTTTCGAATTTCAGCATCCAATCAATACCGTTAACTGCATTTTAGATAATTAATCAACATTTTTTATTGCAAAAATGAAAATATCATATGCAAATTAGTCAAGAACAACAAAAAAAAATGCAGAAAATGGATAAGAATCCGCGATACACGCGAATAAAGATTCGAACAGTTTTCGTCGATTTTCTCGGCTCCGTTCATTTTGCAGTTAACGGTGTTTTCTCAAATCACGGCAGAGTGGTAGACGGCGTCGCGTACTTTCTTACAAAATGGATATTTCTGCCAATTTTTGATGAATTGTTCTAAAAATTTCCACAAATCTTCCTTCAATAGTGAGGAACAAATGTCTCACTGGAAGTTTTTTCAACTTTGAAGTTCTCTCGATACTTCTCTTCGCCGAAGTTAAAAAGAAAGGTGCTTACCGTCAGGAGTCCATTTGCAAGTAATTATTATTAAACAATTTGCAGTTTTGACTTTTTTCTTCTTCTTGTAGGCGTCGCTAGGGTATAATGCATGTGTATACCAAATTTCAAACAGTTTCAATCATATTTGTCTGAGTAAAGACGATTTATATTTTAAAAAATAATTGAATTTGGGAAAAAATGTCCCACTTTTTCAATTTTATTATTAAAAATATACATCAAAATATACAAGATACAATCAATATACATTGTAACATTTAAAGATTAAATTTGGCTCTCTGAAATTTTATTTTATTTATAATTGATCATTTTATAAAAGCAGTCAAACCTTAACGAATATTAAAAAAATTGTTCCTTTTCTTATTCCAAAATGAATGGGTTACAAATGGATTATCCAGATCTTTTGGTACGAGAGAAAAGTGAGTATTTTCTTTATTATTGTCGTAGCCCGAGTTGCAACAAAGAGCTACACTTATATGTATCCCATGTTTTCCACACTTATTATTTTGCACACATTTATTGAAAAATATAGAATCTTCACTGTACTACACATTCTTTGACTTCTTTTTATAAATTTCTGCGATAAACCTAATTTATTTAATTAATTATAAGTTTCGCCCATGCAACATAATACAAATATCATCCGTCCTGATTGGAGCGCCAACTGTCGGATTTGTTAACCGGTCCAAGAATTCGTTAATGCTTACCACGAATGAAAACTTGAAAGCAAGATCGTGCACATGCGCACTGGCGGTTGCCATGCCAACGATGTTAAAACACGCGTTTGAAGTTTCGAACATGTGTATTGAACGAACATAACCTACACATGTGTGGGGAGCGACGATTTGCCGCTACGCGCCTGGTCGACTCCATGTTCTCCGCGCTTGCGCGATGAGTCTTCCGACTCACTCTTCGCGCTAGTGCACGGCACACGGCATTTCTTGACCTACCCATATCACTGGTTCGACGTGAATATGTTGTCCGTGTTCTATCTATCTCTGTCTGCCATGACTAATGGCGTATGTCTCACCTGTGCTATAGTAAAATAAAGTGTTGATTGGATTATCTACAACCTAGTGAGTTATGGACATGGGAACGTATATACTTTCCCTAGGATACGATTTCCCATACATGCATCGATATGTCAAAATATAACATAGGAGAGTGGGTGTAACACGTGACTGCGAAAACAGCTCTGCGCATGTGCAGGATCTTTCATACAAGTTTTCATTCGTGGCAAGCATTAAGGGGGTAGTCTGGTAACTAAATTTAAAAAAATCGATTTTTTTCTTGCATATTCCGAAATTATAATATATTGAGAGTATATTGTAACAATTTTAGACTGAAATATGAAAATTTCAGGAAGCTACAGCACATAGTCGAGAGCGCTTCGTAGTTGCGCGCTGTAAACCGCACAACCGCAGCAAACGGTCGGAAGGCAACGTTTGACGATTCTAAAATAGCCAGATCGAGTCGTAGGGCAGAAAAAGTTGCTGAAAATGATCCCTATAAGGAAACTGAAGGTTTGCTTGCATGCACTAGGCATAGCCGATGAGTGTAGGAGTTTTCTCAAAAAAATCGGTTATTGAAGCTAAACGCGTTTTTCTCAAAACAACGTTTTTTCGGTCGGCCCGGGTAATTAAAATTATATTGAACTGATCAAGCTAAAATTTTAACACGTTGTCCTACACATCAGTGGCTATGGCGGGAACTGGGATCTTTTTTCCGTTCATTATCTTCTGATTTATAGCCCGATTTCCGAAAAAAAAATGTTTTGAAAAACGTATTTTTTTTAGAAGTCCGCCATTTTGTTATTTTTCACTAAAAATGGAAAATCCTTGTTCAGACCAGAATGACAAGCCTACAGAAGAATAATCAACTCGATTTTTTTTATTCAAATGCCCTGAAGTGGCGCAATCACCCGGGCCAGCCATATACCTTTTTTTTAAGATGCTCACTTTGTCCGTAAAAAAAAACCTTAAAAAATTTTGTAAACAAAAAATTTTTATTGTACAGTTTTAGATATCAATAATAACATAAAAAATTTGAAATGATTGCATTTTATTTTTTAAATCGCGAAAACAGCTTTAAAAAAAGTGTCAGTTAACAGACCACCCCCTTAACGAATTCTTGGACGTCGCTCGTCGAAAAACGTCACCAGCGCCTCGACTAAACATTTTTCAAGTTATTTTTTAGTAACGGAGTACAGCGTATTACGATTTTATTAACGCGAATGGTAGTTTGTTGTACGTTCGAGCAGAATTCTTTTTAACGTACGTGTTTCCTCTTTTATTTGTAATCGTTTTCATAAATCAATCAAATATGCATTTTTCTTTCGTTTAATGCAAATGACACTCTCAAACTTACTTTACTTATATAGTTTTCGTTATTAAAAACGAATTGCTTTATATGGCATTTTTAAAAGTCAGCATTTAAATGGTGTGTGTATAATAGTTGTTTTTTTAATTGACAATCGTCTGAAATTTCCAGATGAAACACCTACGGCCTTGCCACAGGGAGTGATAATTCTTTCTAATCATAGAACCATACAGAATTTCGTTTATTAAATGAAACAAATGATTAGAAACAAAAACACTTTATTTCAAAATATAACAATCGATTATACAAACCATGATTACAAAGGCTCTTACTAAAAAAACAACAACAAAAAACCCCCAACAATTGTTCACGTTCGTTCAAATTTTTCGCTCAATATTTTTCCGTTCCATATGTTTCTTAATACACTCCGGAATCACAAAATTTTGTGGATTTTGTTCCATCAAACAAGCAAGAAGTCTAGGAACGGAAAGTATAGTTCCAGAAATCACGCCTGGAAAATCCCTGCCGTTTTTTGTTTGATACGCGATAAGTAAACGTTTACTAATAAAATCTCCACATGCAGAAATAAAACCGATTTCAACATACTGTTGGTTGAAAGCAGACCAAAGTTCGAATGAAACCCTGACGCTCTCCCAAGCTCGCAACTCGGATGCAGATCTCATTACTATCCTGTAGTGGATTCCGAGTCTCTCATAAAGTTGTATAGTCTTCCGTAAAAGGTTTTCAAATTCAGCTTTGTACTCTTCGCTTCCAGACTCTTTCACCAACGAGAAAGCGTATGCGGCAGAAGATTGACATACAGTGAAGAGACCAATAGGAGCCGTCTCATGAGGAAATGGCGTATATTGCCTCCCAGTAGCGAAGTATCTCAGTGGAAAGTTATTCGGATTGATCAACTGTTTCGTATGCATTGCGAGAAACGAAACCAAACTAGCACCACCTACTAGGTGTATTCGACTATGTGAGTTTCTTTCTATCTCAGAGTTGTCTGCAAGGATAAAAGACTCGATCGGGTCTTCGTGATTCAAACCCGAACCCTCCAGTACGATACTACGACTGAAGTCCGAACCTGGAACAAATTTTAATGTAATTTCAGAAGAGCATTTTATTTAACAATTGCTTTTTTTGCAATTTATATTCAAATTCTAGAAACTGTCTGCTGCCTGGAGTGCATTCAATGACCATATCTCACCACACACGGTTCTGCTGAAATTACATCAACCCAAAAGTGCAAGAATTAAGAATGCTTCTGTTGATTTTGTATCTGGGATTTCTTAGAAGTATTTTTTGCTAAAACCCAAAATCTTCGCATCACCCGTTTTTAAAAAATCAATTTTCAATTTAAAAAGAATCGGAATACTTAGTTTTTCTCGAAAATGAAGCGACATATGAAAAAAACTTAAGGCCATGTGAGCATAACCTCGAAAATTTTGTTCATATTTTTTTCAAAACCAACTTACGTTCACACGAAACGCGATATCGAGTTTAAATTTTGGGAAACTTAATATGAAGCATTAAGAAACGCATACATAAAAATGTATGACCAGACCCGCGTTTCCTAGTGCTTCATATTTAGTTTCCCAAAGGAGGGGTTTCGATAAGGCCCTTTATCGCCCCCCCCCCCCTGAATCATATTTTTCAAAGTTTATCATCGAAATCATTCATATTTTTTTATAATGTGGAAAATATAAGGCTTCCAAAAATACATATGCTTTTTGTGTTAATCGATAGGACCCTTATGAAACAAACGCTAAACTTCGCTTTTTTTGCAAAAATACGCAATTTTATGTATATAGTAGCTCAGGTATTTGTGCACCATATATGTGAAAAGCGTTTTGTTACTTAGTTGCGCTCTATACGAAATAACTACATAAAGATCGGAAAAACTACAAAAATTGCGTATTTTTGCAAAACAAGCTAAGTTTCGCGTTTTTCTTCATAAGGGTCCTATCGATTAACACAAAAAGTATATTTATTTTTGGAAGACTTATATTTTCCACCTTATAAAAAAATAAGAATGATCCCAGTAATAAACTTTAAAAAATATGATCCGGGGGGGGGGGCGATAAAGGGCCTCATAAAAGCCCTCCTTTTCAACTCAAAATCGCGTTTCATGTGAACGTTAATTGGTTTTGATCAAAATGTGAAAAAAAATTGAGGTTACGCTCACATGGCCTTAAGAGAGCAAAATTGTTCCTTGGACACATTCCTACAAAAAGACCCCCTTCCTAATTCTTAATCTCACTTCATTTTCTTGAAGAAGTTAAGTTTTTTATTTTAGGAAGAAAAAATTCGTTTTTTTTTTACTCTTTTATATCAGATAAAATATTATAATATATGAATAAATGTTGTTATTCGAATTGTCTTGAAGCATTTTTTTATTTGTTAAATGTTATCAGCTTAGGATAAAAAGTTTTTTGTGTTAAAAACCATGTGGGTATACATTCCTAGCATTTCTACCTAAAATAATTATATCGAGAACAATAAATAAGAAACAAATAAATGTAGGTATAATGAAATGGAAACCCCAAGTTTTTCAGAAAACGAAGTGAGGTTAAAATTATAAAGGGGTCCTTTTATAGGAATTTTCCCAAGAAACAATTTTGCTCTTTTTTTCATATCTCGCTTCGTTTTCGAGAAAAAGGGGGTATTTCGATTTTTTTTACAATAAAAAGATTTTTTTTCAAAAACAGATCACAGTATGATTGATAAAAAAAGTAAAACTATGTTTAAAAAGACTGATGACTTATTTATACAAATATACAGCCTGAAAAAAATTACAAATCAAGCAGGATAACTTTCTTGGTCAGAAAATTATTTTTCATAAAATCGAGTATTTAAATTTTTCTCCGAAACAATTTGAGGGTCGTCCATATATTACGTAACGCTCTTTAAGAGAGAGGAAGGGTTCTAGAGAGTTGTTCGAGAAATGTTACGTTACACTTTTTTAAATGTAAGAATTTAAAAAAGAAAAGAAAATAATCGTAGGAAGAAGTAAAAAAATTATTTGGCGGAAAGTTTTTAAACATTAAAAAATTAAATGACGCTTCAAAGTAGTCGAAAAATGCAAAATTAGCATTATTAAAAGTAGTCAATTTTTTTTTTAATTTTGAAATGTAAATATAAGTTACTCTAAAATAAACGAGATAATAGATGTATAAGAATTTTTTTCAATTTGACATATGTTTTCAAGTAACCATATAAAAAAAGTAATATTTTTGTTGATATTTCAAAAAATTCGAAGATAAAAGATGTTTTTTTCTGATAAAAAAAACCATTTTATATTATTATTTCCGAACATTCAACCATTTTTTGGGAGCCAAAAAAGATATCCAAGAAATTTGAAAAAATCACGGATTATCCTGATAGGATACTACAACATTAAAAATACCATAATCATGTAAGATACGTAACAATTAGGTCGGAGAAATCTTCATATCTATTGTTACGATTGCGCAAGGGGGAAGGGGGGTCTAAAATCAGCCAAAAAAGCGTAACGTAATATATGGACGACCCTTTTAAGTTATATAAAGAATACCATGATTGTATGAACAAAATGCTCCTAAACTCAAAATTTTCCGCATGAAAAAGTTCGCCGCATGAAACTTTCAGGATGTCTTCCTTATGAAATTGAAAAATAAAAAAAAAATTTGTAATGGATTCGTTCAGTCCTTAAGACTAATTATAAAATTCCGATTGATGTTTAGCAACATAAAATTGCATGCGAAATAAAAACGTTTAGCAGAATAATGATAGCTTCAACGTTAAAATTTCTATATCTTTCACAACTGATTTTCTTAAAATTGAGGCCTTTAAGGAAATCAGATAAAACATCTCTTTTCTACACCTTTGTACCTTTTATTAGAAGACTTTTATACAACATAATCTGATAAATCTGCTATCAAACAGAATAACTATTCCAATGCTAGCTACCAGAACTTTATAACAAGCAACTACATGGAGACTTGAAGGGTCTGATATGCACTTCGCAAAGAGAGTTTACATTTGCCTGATCTTTAACAAGTAAGATAATTCTGTCCACTTATGATTTGACAGTTATATTCGTCCAAATCCATAAGTGTCTGTTTCGCACTCACAGATATGCCTTTGAATTTAGCCTTAGTGTATATGTATATGTTACCGTTTAACCCGAATTCAGTTAACACTAGTTTTAAGTAGTCAAAACGCGGAGTAACGAAGTCCTTTCGTAAAAACCCGAACATTTTTTTAATTCCATCTTACTTCGTGTTTTAACTGAAAATATCAGTTACAAATAGATTCGCCAAATTGTGCTTTTGAAAGAACGAGATGTGACCAATTATTATTCTGTGACCAGTCGCTAGCACGCATTTTTTTAAAGGTGAGCTGGAAAAGTGGTCCGAGCCGTGAACATAACTCTTATGTGAACAGTCGCTAGCACGTATTTCTCTAAAGTGCGAGCTGGCAAAGTGGTTCAAGCTGTGAACAATCACTTTTCTGTAGCCAGTCACTGCAAACTCAGTATTTCGGGTTTTCACTGAATAGTGCAAGTAAAACTAGTTATTTCAAAAGCACAATTGGGAGAATCTAGTTTTAATTGATATTTGCAGTTAAAACACGAAATCAGATAGACTTAAAAATTTCTTCAGGTTTTCACAAAAGTACTTGGTTTCTCCGCGTTTTGACTAGTAAAAAATAGTTTTGATAAATGCTCCTGGTATTTTCGCGTTTTGACTGATTTCGGGTGTAAACGGTGAATATGCAAAAGGTTGGTTTTCGTAGTACCTCAAGTTGTAATTCCTTGAAATAAAACATTTTAAATTCTCTAATGGTGCTTTTTTCTTACCTGCAACTCTAATCATATTCTCGCCGAGGATGTCTGCCGAAAATGCCAAAGCACCAAGTTCAAAAACTGCAGCGTCATTACATAAATAACATTGTAGCGGGTTTGCGTACTTCAGGATCCCGAGATTCTTCCCAATTTCGAGATGACACTTTCTCTCTTTTTCAGGAGGATTCAAAATTTCACCGACAATTTTTAACACTACGGGTACTTTTTTTGGGGTTCTATCGTCAATCTCATTGGGTAATTTAAGAGCCTTTACGACAACAGAATCTTCTAGATCCCAAAGAGCATCTTTAATGATCTTCAAATCTTGCTTGAGAACTTTTCCCTGCGTTTTTAGAGCCACGATCTCCTTCTCCTCCTCCTGCGTCAGTTCCTTTTTCTTCTTCAAATCCTCAATTCTCTTTCCGATCTCCATTCTTCGATGTTCTAGCGCCCACCTGTTCACATCTACATATTTGTAAAACTCCCAAGTTTCTTTTAACTCAAGAGCGTCCATTTTGAATCCACGCAGATCGAGATCTCTTTTTAGTTTATCCAAGTCAGCGAAACGTCTGTCGAAATCAAGATACGGAGAAAGCAACGCAAAAGTATCAGTAGCCTTATTGCCTGGAATGAAGAGAGTAGAACCATAATTTCTGGAAGACGAGGGTACTTTGAGAGATTTAAAAACTCCAGAAAGTAGTTTAACTTTACTGATGAAACACGCCATTTAGCTTTTTTAAATCAGAATCGAACAAATTTCTTATTAATTTAACTTTCAATCCTTGGAACTTTCGATTTCATTTCGACATCGTCTTCAAGAGAATCTTTTGATTTCAGAGTCTCGATCTTTCTTTTCTTGGGTTGTAAGAAGCTGCCTCGTCCTGCTGCTCGCTCAGAGTCCTCAATACTGTACGGTTCCAGCTCGAGGGCTTTCAATCTTCTTTTGTGAACTTTTGTAGAAAAGTGATCCTCTAAAGCTCTTGGATTAATGAAATATCTCCTGAAAATAAAAATTAATTCCAAGTGAGTTTCACAATATTAACATTTTTCAGAGCATTTAAAAAGTATACATTTAGGTAAAAAATACAGTTCTAAAAACAGCACAAATTAATTAAAAGAAATAAAATGAACAAGAAAAAGTATCGAAATTGCATTAAAAAAAATTAATAGGCATCAGGAAGGTTACAGTTATTTAGATATTCGTTTTTGAAGTTGTCAGGGACAAAATGATCGATTTCGGATTTCAGTTGGGAAATGATACTGAATTGCACTAGCCTATGCTTAATCTACTGATACTATGACGAGTACTATGATTCGATTTTTATTATTATACACTATCAATAAAATTCGGACTTAATGCATTCCGATTAGCCAACATTTCCTTTTACTTAAAATAGAAAATGAGGGGACTTTTAGAGGACTCCAAAAAGTACGTAAACTACAATAAATACACATATATTTGCAAAAAGTCGAGTTTGACACAATTTTGAATAACCTAGAAACACTGCGTTACTGTTTTTATATTGCATCTTTCATAATTGTGTACATCCATATGAAAAGAGCCAGGTTTTCGGTATGGAGGTTCGTATAGGGACATTTAGCCAGATAAATTCCTGAAAATCCATAAAAAGTTCATGTATTATATTTATACTACATTAGATTGGACTTAACCTACTTTTGAGGAATTCAAAGGATTTTCTTGGACATATTCATATTTTTGAAATAGGAATAGATATAAGTGGAAAGACAAAAAGGATTATCTCCACAGGGGACCTAGCATCGAGGGCGTGGAGCAATTTAGAATCCAGTGAGGGGTAGTGTCGCTGCATACTGGAAGGGGAAGGGCACACAGGTATTTGTGGAGGAAATGATGAATGCCCTTTCCGAAGTGTTACCTTTGACAGCTTTCAAAACATTATTGAATTTTAATTTTTTGAACACACGCTCTAATGGGAAATTGGATTGCGCATCTTTTTTTTTTAATGAATAAAAGTTACGACTTTCTCAGTTTTTGAATTATTATTTCAAAAAATTGGAAAAAATAAGATTTTTGCACGGCGTAAAATTTGTGTCTTTTTTAACTTCAACACGGTCTAAATAATAAACTATTCCTAGATTTTACTTAAAATTTGGAGGATTTATGTGTGAAACTGTACTTCAGCTGGTAAAGTAATTACAGTTTATCTTCTTTCTTATGAAAGAAGTTATTACTTTTTTCTGGGGGAGTGCACAAAGAACGTTTAAATATTTTTAATCGCAAAGTCTATCGACGTATGTTTAAGCAATCAACCAGTGGGTGACATTTTCAGTAGAACCCATAGAAGTTTTCTGTAAAGTTTCACTTCAATTTAACTACCCGTTCATGAAGTAAGAGCTTTTATTGTTGTGCATGGTGACGTGAGATTGAATTCGCAGAGGAGACTTGGAGCCTATCAGACGCAGCAGACTATCATCCTGGTATAGGCGGTCACTCCTCCGTCTCTATTATTTTTTATTCCCCTGCGATGCCTTCGTTGGACTGTGGCTCAAGCACGACTTGTGCCTTATACACGAACACTTTCTTAGTGATCCGCCTGCAAGATTCATTCATTCATTTAAATATTTCCTTCGGTGATCCCAGTCTCTCTCATTGTAGCAGCGAGCGAGGCAAGCCATTGCTCTAGGGCTCTAAGCACACATAAATGCGAGATCACTCCTTCCTAAATAAGTGTAATCACAGACATCATTCATTTGCATAATACCGATATTCTTGTGACCTCTCAAACTTGGCTTCGACCCAAGGTCCCCGATTCTGCGATACTAATTAGGGGCTTTAGTGTAATACGGGCTGATCGTAAAAGCCGTAAGGTGACTAAAGGCTGAGAGGTTGTTATTTATATTAAAGATGACCTTAGTTACTAGCATGTGTATGACATTCTTACTCCACTTTGAACGGGTGGTCCGGATACCATCCCTGTGGACCTATGCTTAATACAGTATTTCCATTAAGCCATAAAATTTCAAAATGGCCGAACACGCCAGGGAGAGCACTCGTGCTTTATACATTGAATCCCACACTGAAAAAATTTTGGGCAAGCAGCTGTCTTCTAAATGAGAACGCAGCGCCACCACGGCGGTCGGTGTAGCGGCCACACCACATTTGAGGCAGCAATAGTGCCAAATGTGCGAGCAGATCCTTTCCCGCGTGTTGGGAGCGCTGCAGTCCCACAAAAGAGAAAGCAATTGTCCCATGGGTCCAGAAATGTATTTTCGCGGACAAAATAAGCAGCAAAGCAAAGCAAAGTTCGCAGTTGAGTTTTGTGACCATGTAAACAATTAAGAACACCAGAAATCAATAACAGTCAATGCCTAAATACAAATATGATGAAAATAAATTATCTAAAAGAATTTTTACCGTAATAAAAAAATGTTATAAACTAATAGGCATCTATCGAATTTTTAGGAGATAAAATACTGCACAATGTTATTTAAAGTGAAAAGAATATTTAAACATAAAAATTCATGATTTTTATTAACAAATTATACAGATAATTGTTTTATAGTCGTATCTTTTTAGGGCTGGAAACAATTTTTCTACCCAAAGTTTCTGGGAACGACTTTATGATTTTTTCAGCCTGAACGTTTTATTATAAGTCAAGAATTAAATTTTTCATAACAAATTGTATAAACAATTGTTTATATTCGTCCATTGTTACAGGGAAAAATTTATTTTGTTTATCAAAAACATTCTGCGAATTACTTTATGATTTACTTGCCTCTTTTATAAAATGGTTTCAGTCTAATTCAACAATTTCAATTTTTATTAACAAGTTTTATGAACAATTGCGTGATAGTCGTGTATAAAATATGTTTTTTTTTTTATAAAAC
The DNA here is from genome assembly GCA_932178445.1 of Andricus quercusramuli. Classification (NCBI taxonomy): domain Eukaryota; kingdom Metazoa; phylum Arthropoda; class Insecta; order Hymenoptera; family Cynipidae; genus Andricus; species Andricus quercusramuli. The sequence goes on from CAKNXH010057813.1 coordinate 69,582, forward strand.
TTGCTGCGACTGATTTTATTCTGGAAATAATGTCATTAATTCTAATTTTTATCATTGAATGAAACACATAGACAGACAAATGTAAATATAAATAAAACATTCCTGAAACTTGTTCCAAAATCCGAAAAAAATAAGAGACATTTTTTTCTGGTTGATTCTCAAGCAATCTATTCAGATTATTACATTTTCGAAATAGCAAGAGATATAATCCAAACAACCATACGTTTCTAAAATAGCTCATATTTACAAACATACTTGGTACAGTATTTAAATAAAAATATACTTTTTTTTGACAAATTAAGGTAAAAGTTGTCTCTATTTAAAAATTCATTTGCGATCGAAATTAAATCTGATTTCTTACGAATAATTTTATGTACCGAAAACAAAGCTTAAAAAAAATCACGAGTCAAAATTAGATTTTTAAACAACCTCCTTTTGGGATCATTAGAGACAAATACATAACAAAAGAAAAAAGAAGGAGAAAAGAAAAGAGTCAATCAAAATTTAAGAAAAAACGAATATCCAACCAAATACTTAAATTTTCTTCCAAATGCATGAGTTTTTAACTAAAATGATGAACCGTCAACCAAAAAGTGATATTTTAATAAATCTGTTTTGACGTTCAACTAAGTAGTATAATTTCAACCAAAAAAGATAAATACTAAACGAAAAATAAAACAGTTCCTATTTCGAGCATACAAGATTTTGATTTCAAATCAAAAACAATCAAATTCTCTACCAAAAAAGATTAACGATAACAAATATTAAGGCAGGGTTCTACTTTCTCCGCGCGAAAAAAATGCGATTTTTTTGTAATTTTTTTTTTTTTGAACATGAAGAAAGATATTGATGTAGGGTTTGTTGTGCCCAATAAATATACTCTTAAGTTACATTGAAAAATGTTCTTTAGCTTATTTTATGCGCTCTATATATATTTAAATGGTAGGACTTGCATGTTGGTGGCGGAAGAGGGGGGAAGTAGGCTAGTTAGGGCGTGTTGGTGGGAAAAGG
>CAKNXH010057813.1:99879-123002 GCA_932178445.1 Andricus quercusramuli
CCCAAGAATCCATGTTTTGCCAAAACGTTGATTATTCGTATAAAATTGGAAAAAATGGCATGAAAAAAGTTAATTGAAACTATTACATTGTTATTATTATTTGATTCAATATTGATTTCATTTTGATATTGAGTTGTGAAAGAAAATTTTATATGAAGTATTTGCGCTTAGAATTGATGATCACTTAAAATGCGACATACAAAAAGTATAACCAAATCTTTAAAATGTATTTGAATCTGAATTCTTTCAAATTGAAAGCCCTGAAGTGTTAAAATTTTAGTGTTAAATTTTAACTTTGAACGTTAGAAATTTAATTGTTTAATTCTTTTGAATTATTAATTTGTAAGTCATTGCTCAAGTTTTATGTATAAATAACAATTGAACTTTTTTAAGTGTTTAGTTTCAAAAAAAATGAAAAATCGTTACATTTTTATTGTTTCTGACTTATAATTGCTTCAAAATTATATAATTTTAACAATTTAGAAATTCATTGATTCATTCTTAAATTTAAAGTATTGACAATGATAGTGTGGATTTATATTTTTTAACCAGAAATCGTTCAACTATGCAATTGATAAAAGTTTGCAATTAAAAATTTATTTTTATTTAAATCTGTTCAATTAAAAACTTGAGAAATTTTCAAGAGAAATTAGAAAATCTTGAAAATTACAATGTTCTTCTGGAAATATTGAAAAACGATTTTCTCAAATATTCCATCTTTTAATTTTTTTGTTTGTTAAATCTTTAACTTTATAAGAGAGATATTCTATGCGTTTAATATAGGTTAAAATATTTTTGTGGCCACGAGAATTTTTTTTCTCGACTGATTGAATGTTTGAATTTCGTTTTCAGACAACGATATCAGAATATATTTGAGAAAATTCTAAGGAAACACTTTGCTTATCTCAAAATGGTCTACAAAAAATACCTCTCACTAAAGTCTATAATGAAAAACATATTTAAGAGACGAATGATTCTGTGACTTGAAATTGCATGATCTAAAATGTATTCGGACCTGACAATTTATTTTCATTTTCTTAAAATTGAAAGTATTCAAATTTGGCGCATTCGATTTTTGCGACACCTACTAGCGGTGGCCTCAACCACCTTTGGGCCCTGTCAGCTGTCAGCCTGTCTTTGAGATTTTGAGGTTAACTCACCTTACATGCATCACACTGGTGCAATTACAATTATCTTGTTAATGAATGATTTCCTCATTTTCTTTTAAATTTCTTCATTTTTTTATTTTAACCTTCACCTCTTCCTGGATATATTCCGACGGGTGAAATAAGGTACCGCCCTTACTTGGCCATAATTGTATGTCGAAATAAGCTACCGTCGGTTATTTCGCCATACTTGTATGTCGAAATAAGCTACCGTCGGCTATTTCGACATACATGTATGGCGAAATAGCCACTCCGTTTTAAATAACATAATATACTAAATATGTAGAAGAAATTACTATTGTCTGTAGGAACACGATGTGTATTATGGACATTTCCTACTTTTTGTAACAAAGGTTAATACCAATTATTAAATTTGGTCCCAAATATTACTAACTGATTTAGCAGAAAGTATCGAGCCTTGGACCGAGCGCGGCCGAGTGCATCCGACGTGTGCCGATCGCCGATCATATTTTTAGGTTGCGAAAATGACATCTAATTTATGTTTCAATGCAAAATCCGCAAAAAAACGTAATTTAAAAAAAAAATATTTACTTATTTTAATTACACTAAAAATTTTGTTGTTTAAAATTATAAAAATATCATGAATATTAATCAATTAAGGATTAAATGAATTAGAACCAATAAACTTTCTATCATTTAGGTCATATGGAAGTTTTCATTCTGAGTCCCACAATGTCTTATAGGTAGATGGACCATCGCCCGACTGCTGTCCCGGAGACGCGTGTTCGATTCCCGCCAGCCTTCGTTTTCTTCTAACCCGATTTTTCTGTTTCAGCTTTATAATATAAAATACTATCCTTTAAGAATATATACATATATGTAATTTCTAATGTTGTCAATTCTTAATTTAAATAAATGTGAATTATGCGTTAAATGTAGAACATATGTGTAGGTAGGCTTGTGTGAAAGTTAGCAACACGTATTTATTTTTTTTACTATTCCCACTGTAGCATATTTTGCTAACCAGTTAGTAATTCGGTGCGCACGGTCCCTGCGCATCATTTTACTACAGAACTTTGTAAATAATGTTATCTTCTACAGATATTAATCCAACAAATTTTCTATTTTCTCCTACCAAAATTAGTAAATAGTGCAGAATTGCAGTTTTACTACAGAGGTTAATAAATACTTCAAATGTCTTTTACAATAAATGCAATAGTTTTAACTTTTATTCCAATATATTTTATAATTCTTTAAGTAGCTACGAGTTACTATTGAGGTTAGTAAATATTATTAAAATTTGCTTTTTGCCTCTCATTGCAAAGTTCAGATAGTGAAATCTAGTGTGATTTTTAACAAGAAATACAAACAAGGGTTTCTCAGTGTGGCTACAGTGTGGTTTGTTTACGAATCCTATATTAACACCTATACGCATATATAAAACTATCTTATATCTATAAATCGCACGCATTACGCTGAGACTTATGATTCTTTCTGCCCTTATATACTAACCAGTGAAACGTATCGCTAATTGTGAGAAACTAATAGTTATGGGTCAAAAATTGTAGGTGCTCCGGACTTTATTATATATTTATATTGATAATTTATATGCTTATAAACTATAATTAAATAAATACGCTATTAACGCGACTAACATTTGCATGAAAAATTTGGTTTCAGAAACTTAAGAACTGAATTGAAAGATTGCTTGAGAATTATTTCAAAATTTCAAACACAAAATTAAAAGCAGTAATAAGGAAGTGAATTCAGGCAGCGACTTTTTTTTTGAAAATTTAAAAGTAATTATCAGCTCATTTGAGACAGTAGCACAGAAGTTTATACTATTATTAAGCATATTTTGTGAGTATTTTATATGTTGAAACATATCAATACAAATATTACAAAATATTATCTTTAGAATTATCTCAGGGCGTCTACTCAAATTCTATAAAAAAAAATTTCTGACAATCCCAGTTTTTTCCAGGTATCTATAGATTTTTTCAAGGTATAATTTTCCTGAATAAGTAGCTACTCAAGTATTAAGTATCGTAATTTTTATAGCAATTGTAATCCTACATCCCTTCAAAGTATTACATAATACCTAAAAAAGCCCTATCGTTAAGCATATGTGTGGATGGTTAAATTGTAATTACTCCTTAATTTATGAAAGTAACTTTATAGAAGAACAAGAGCTTTGTTAATGGTACAAGGTTTTAGAAAAATTATAATAACTACTAAAAAAATCCAACTTTTAACGAAAAATGCCTTTGACATATTAGATATTTTTTTAAATAATTTTTTAACATTATTTTCATAGTAACTTGGAATTTAAAGCATTGTGAACTTATCACTAACGGCTTACGGGGTGACTGCTGGAACGAAAACCAAGAAATGACCAGGAATTTTTTGAAACCGGGAAAAACCGACAAATGACAGTGAATTTATTTTTTCACAGGGAATTTTAGGAATTCTTAGAATAACCATTTATGAAATTACTTGAAATATAGCAAATACCATATCACATGATATAATTCAATTTAAAAAAAGTTCAATTTCAACTTTTTTTGAATATTAAGTTCTGTTGTTGTTAACTGTTTCAATTACTGCATCATTCAGTTTATAACGCTTAATTCTAAAATCTTTTACTTTACAATTTTTCCATTTTATATCTTCATTTTTAAATGGAAATTTTTAATTGAAAGTATTTAAAAATTCAGTTTTCAAGGCTTTAAGAATAAAAAATTAAAAGCGTTAGAAATTTAAAATTGTTTATAAAAATGTTTTAAGTTGATCAACTGTAAATATAAATTAATTAATGATTTTTTAAATTGAACTGTAGTTCGAGAGTTAAAAATTGTACAATAATTATTTTACAATACGATTCTAAGTCTGTTCGAAATTAAAAAATTTGCAAATTTTAACGTTGAAAATTAAACTTCTTTTAAACGAAAGCCATAACAATTAGATAAATTGAAATGTCCGATTAAAACTTCATAAATTATTTTCAATGTGAAAACTTAAAATTAATATATTCATAATCACACACTTTTATTCAATTTAGAATCCTATCCAAATATTGTCTCAGTCTAATATATTCAATTTTTAACCCATTCATTTGGACAGTTTTCAATCACAAAAATTGCAAAAGGAGAAATTATAAATGAAATATTCAAAACTAAAGAATTTTAAACTAAATTCTTTGAAACAGGAAGCCTTGAATGGTAAAAATTTGAACTTTAACGTTACAATTTGTATTCTAATGTTAAATAACAATTCAAAATTATCAAATTGAAACGACCAAAATCAATATAAATAAATAAATTTTGTAATTTAGTTTTTTTCCCAATTGCAAGAGGAACTTTTTTTGTTTAAAATTTGTATTAATTGGAAGAATGGGAAGTATTGTATTTTTAACATTTTTATCAAGCTTGAAATGAGGAAATTTTAATTTTTGTTAAATTGGCAGTGCATTTTATATTTTTAAGGTTTTTATTGAGTTAGAAGGGATAATTCAAAAAATACAGTTTTATTGAGTATGAGGGGATGAAATTTGGATTTTCAATTTATTCTGGATTAAAAGAGGGACATTTTGTTATTTTTATGATTCTTAAAGAACTGGGAGGAAATTTGTGTTTTCAAGTTTTTCTAAATAGGAAGAGAAACTTTTTGGTTTTGAACGTTTTTATTGAGTTAGGAGAGGGACATGTTTCATTTTTCAACATTTTAAATAATTAGAATTGAAATGGAGGATTAGTTTTAATTTAGATCATTTAAAACGATAGCGTGGATTGATATTTTTTATTCAGAAATCTTTGAACTGTTCAATTTATAAGTGTAAAAAATTAAGTTTCGCAGTTTTTTATTGATAATTTCCGAATTAAAATTTGTTTAAGCTTCAATGCATACTACATTAGTTAGAAACATTTTTTAATATAAACGCGTATAATTGAAACTTTTGGCGGGATATCACGAGTCGGGTGCAGTCGGTCTTCTGGCCTGGTCGTCGCGTACTCGGTTATAGACGGAACAGCTCGGAAACTTTCGGGCGTTTTTAGTATAGTCTTTTAGAATTCTCGCAAATCCCGGTTGCAGATATTACTAGCGGCTCTCATTTCAATACGCATTCATATTTAAGAATACTAGAATTTCGTACATTTCTTATAACTTATGTTACCTAAAATATTTACTACTGAAAATATTTTTTAGAAAACTTGTTATTGACCATTATCACTTTTTCACACTCACAATTCCCAAACAGTAAATAAGACTTTTTCTAAACGTAGACACTAATTTTTGCTCGCTCAAGTTTATAATAATACATACAGAAATACCATCATCTCTTATTATAGTAGGAATCTTTATAACAGTACCCCGATTATCCCCAAATTCTTACATTTTATTTTAATTATAGGTGCAGTTTGTACCAAATATTGATATCGAAAGTCTCTCCGTGTATTCTTATGTAACTCCCTATTTATATTATGGTCTATTTCATTCCCTTCCCGTTATAAATTGTCATTATCCTCACCACCTTCCCATTATTTTAACGTTCCTCTTCTGCATCCCGTCCGAAGTATCTTTCATTAACTCTTTTTCTCTATCGTGCTCTCCCTTACTGCCGTTGTTATTCCGTTGTTTATACCTTTGTCCTTTTATATTGTCGCTCCTTATAGCTCCCATCTAAAGCCTTCCGGTAATTTACTTTTAATAATACAATTTCGATTCCTTTGATTTTTAAACCTTTTGAAATTGTCTTATTTTCAAATTTTCAATCTGAAATCATTCCATTTCGATATACTTCAATTCAAAATAAAATTATTCAATTTTGAACGCTTTGAATTAGAAATGGGAGAATTTCAACTGTTTTCCAATAAAATTGTCCACTTTAAAAAATTGTAGTCTGAAATTTTTCAATTTTGAGAGCTTCTGATTAAAATTTTTTTATTTTAAATTACTCAATTTTAAACGGTTTTATTGAGAAATGATGAAACTTCAATTCCTTTCCATTCCATTCGAAAAACTGTCCTGCTTTCAAAATTTTACCTAATTTAAAATTGTTTGATTTGAAATTTTTTCAATTCAAAATCTGCCAATACAAATACTTTTTTAATTCACGAAATTATTGACTGTTTCAAAATTTTGAAAAACTCTTAATATTTTAAAATTTGGTTACTTATGGATTTTTAAATTGTTTCTATTTATAATTTTAGCAAATAAATACCCGACGACGTGAACACGTGCGTGTATTTGCATATAGTATATAATAATTTTAAATTTTGCGCCGTAAACTTGAGAATATTCCTACCATACCGACCGACAATTCCCCTCTGACCTTCCCGCTAGATCGCGCCACCACCTCCCACCAAGTGCGCCGCCGGCCTCAATCTCCCTCTAAAAATGTGTCTATACCATCTCGCATCTAAAACAGCAAAAAACGCGCTTTTCCAACCGACAATCAGACATCTGAAAAAAAGCTGCGACCGCCTGTGTCTTATCCTCGTGGCCGGCCCGCGCGACCTGGAGCAGTTCGCGCGCGCCACGACGTCGTCCGGCGGAAGCTGCCTCGTCCCGATAGAGTGGAGAGAGCGCCCGGCCACGGGAAATTGCCGAGTGCCGAACTGCTACCGCTTCGCCCAATCCAATGGATGCCAGGCCGCGCTCGCCGCCATTTTGATGTACGGTCTCACGTCAAGCGTTCGGGCTTCGACAACGCGCTTTGCCAGCTCGTAAGTTGACCGCATCTACTTTACCTCGGTTCAAAGGCTCAGCAGTTCGCGTGAATCTCGACGCCCTGCAACCGATTAGTGACTAGACTCTGGACTTTTTGAAGCGCGCGGGCTCCTTCCTGCATGAGTCTCGCTGACAAGTGACAGGTGAATCGATCGTGCTCCGACCCACAACCCCGTCTACCACTGTGCGAGCGACGAGCGTTCTCGACTCACTCGGTTCCTCACTACTCGCAGTTTTCTCCCCCACCCCCCACCCCCCCTCAACGTACTCTACCTTCGTTTTCGGAACCGCGCGGGCCCGGAAAACTTCCGAAAACTTGCCGCCTCGCCTCTACTCGCACTGGATACCGGATCCGAAAACTCCAGGAGGCGACTCGATGTCGGTGGCCCTTAACCTCCAGTCGACCCCGTGTCACAGTCCGCACTCAGCGGTCTCGTCACCACCTAAATGCGACCCCATGCGCCACCCCGGCCTGTAATCCCGCCGAGTGACCTGCAAGTCCCACCCTGGCCTGGGAACATGGCCAAGTTCCTCAACAAGGACCCCGTCACCTACGAGCGCGAGCGAGAAAGCTTCCTCAAGGATCTCCACCATTTCCACGAAACCCGAGGGTAAGTCCTAAGTACTTTCTTTTTTATATTCATGTTTCATATTTTCAAAAGACTTCCCAGTCTCGAAAAGCGTTTGGTTTTAAATCCCTGCGGATTCCAATTCCAAGAATCTACCGTTTTCCTCTATCTTTTCTCCTAGAGTAACGTATTAGTTCCGCAATGACTTATTTAAGGCCTCTATAAGCTTAGTTTTTTTTATATTTAACGATTATTTCAAGGAGAGTTCCCAAATACGAAAAACATTACAAGATTTGTTGGATCTTTTTTTGTGGGGTATCGACTATGTTGAGGCGTCGGTATCGACCGACTGATTTTGAGGTTAAGTCCAGCGGTAAAACTCGCGAGCGTCGCGGGACGAAATGAGTTTGTTTACTCTAGACGGCATCTACGATGCTTGAGATTCGGCGTGTGTCGATAGAAAGTACTTATTTTTCATATGGTAGATATTAGTTTATTCGCATCTTTTTTTTCGAGACAATTGGGACGAGAAAATGGCTGCAGCCTGTCCGAGGTTTCGCTGTCAATTCTCAAGTTCTGGTAAAGTTCTTCTGTTGTCAATTCTTCAAAGTTTAAGAGCTTTTTTTGTGTTTTTGCTGGTTTTTATAACTTTTAAAACCTTTTTCGCCTTTGGAAATATAGTATGGCGTCAATTTTGTACGTTTGGAAGAAGAGTGATTGTGGAGTAGAAGCAAGGGTAAGATCATAATCTGAACAATTTTTTCAAAATGATTATCAGGGAAGGTTTTTCATTTTTTTAAGACAATTTCTCTCGCAAAAAAAACATTCTAAATTTTTACTACCATATTTATAAGTATAGCATAACTCTGAAATGTAATTTTTTATATCAAGGTAGTTGTGGGCAAAAATCATTTCTCTAGGAAAAAAGGTTTCTTTGATTTTCAAAATTGAAATGATACTATCAATCATGTCTTATGAAAAGAAAACATTTTTAATGAAAAATAATTTAAGACTTACGAACAATAATTATATAAACAATAGTTTTTGTAATTGAATTTTTTCTTATTATCGCTTCTTACCAATTTTTTAAGAACAGTTAAATTTTAATAAATCACGTCTTGTTTTCTTGGAGAAAACATTCCCTGCAACGCTTCTGTTTCCGGTTTCGAAAAGAGGGAAAATAATCTTCAATTATATTTATTTGTTTAAAAAGGTTTTCATTAACAACAATAGTTATGATTTCAGCCCTACACAAATCCACTATAAAAATTGGAAACAGTATTCTTGTAGAGAAGGTTTTCCCCGAAAATAGACCATGCTTTATTAAAATACAATTGCAAAAAACATTGTTAAAATAAATGTTTTTTGTAAGTTTTAAAACTTTTCCATTAAAAATAATGGTTTTTATTTGAAATTACAGCAGTTCATCAGTAATATTATTTTGATTGTTAAAATTATTTTTTTCAGAGATCTGGTTTTTGGGACGACAACTGCCTTAAATGCTCAATACAAAATAGGCAAATAGTCGTAATATAGGCATAATTTCTCAGAATTGATTATTACTCAAAATCTTTGTGATTTTTAAAGTTTATAAGATAAATATACAAGATTCTTCATCGCATGAAAACGCATAATTTTCTTTCGTCGCATAGTTTTGCAAAATTTAGATTTCTGCATGGTAAATTTTGTTTAATTGGCAAAAATCCCGACATTGATGTTTGAAAATAAATTAAAGCAGATTAAATTTTCTTTAAAATTAAAAAAATAATTGATTCTTGCTCTTACAGAATATTAGTTATAGTCTCTTATAGCAGGACACTTTTTGTGAAACTTTATTATATATCATATTATTTATTTAAAACATTTTTTATGTATTACATCAGTACTTTTCACTATTTTCTTTAACGTTTATGCTTTGAAAAGAAAATTGTCAGAAGTCAAGGATTAAAATAGTAATTTAGAGAAAATATATAAATCCTCTATTGTTACTTTATATATGTCTAATGTATTAATGTGATAAATGAGTTTTGTCATTACATTAGTGAGTGAGAAATTGATTAGGTTGCTAAAACTGAAACAAAACCGTTACAGTAATTCGATTATTCGATTTGTAAAAAGAATTTCATAAAAAGCAGCCTGATATGAAATACTAGATAGCCCTTATTTTTCACTTTTCGAGTTTCTCTGCCCCCCCCCCCCATTTTTTTGGAATGCCCAAAAAAATCTCCAAATTTGAGCAAAATCGGATAATATTTATAGGGGTACCGCAAAGACCATGAAGTTCCCCATTCATTTAACATGCAAAAAGTCAGCTTTTGGTAAATCTTATATTTAAACGCGATAATATATTACAAATAATTCCGTGTTACAGTTTATTGTTCAGAATTCGTTAGAGAATAAGAATCAATCATAAATTTTGAGGTTGAATAATTTTAAGCCACTCATATGGGTCCCTAAAGAAAACCCCCTAAATAACAAATTTGAATTGTACGTAATATTGCTGTTTATTTACGCTTTTCAAAAGTTAAAAAACCATTGATCGGTAATTTAAGAGTACCCAGTCATTTTCTAACTAATATTTAATTTTTTTAACAATTTTAATTTGTTTAAATATTTGTTTTTTTTTCAGTTAACTCGCGAAATGAACGTATTTTATAGACTATGAGTTATTAAATCAATGATAACAATAAAATAATTTTTTTGAAAAATTTCACAATTATTTAAATAATACGTATTTGTTCAAGTATATATTTTACATAAAAAAAGCAGGAGAAACATTTTATCTCACTAAATTTTTGGCAAATTTTCATATTTTTAAGTACTAATTTGTTTATTATGAATAATCGTAGATTTTTAAACAAATTTAAATTGTTTAAACAATTTTTTTGTTGAAATATTTTATTTTTGCTATTTTTCGAAAGATTGAAATATTTGTATGTTCTACTTTGCTTTTTAAGAACACTCTTAAATGTTTAAACAAATTAAGTTTGTTAAAACAATTGAATATTAGTTAACAAATGTCTGGATATTTTTAGATGACCGATTAATGATTATTTATTTATTTCTTTACTTTTAAAAAACGTTAATAAACCGCAATATTACGTATAATTCAAATTTGTTACTTGGGGTTTTCTTTGGGGACCCATATGAGTGGCTTAAAATTATTCAACCTCAAAATTTATGACTGATTCTTATTCTCTGACGAATTCTGAAATACGGAATTATTTGTAAGATATTATCGCGTTTACATATAAGATTTACAAAAAGCTTACTTTTTCCCATGTTAAATCAATGGGAACCTTCATGGTGTTTGCGGCACCCCTAAATATTATCAGATTTTGCTCAAACTTGGAGATTTTTTTTGCATTCGTACAAAGCTGGGGGGTGAGAGTAGAAAAATTCAAAGAAAAAAAAATCCACAAAGTATAAATAAGAATCACCCTAATGAGATACTATAACTGATGTTCTGTAAGAGCTAGAATCATTTTTTTTTTAGTTGTAAAGAGTCAACTTTTTTTTTTTACTGAAAAATCTCTTCAAGACTTTAGAACTATTTATGCTATAACATTATTTTTTTCATTGTTTAGAAATGTGTGAATTTTTTTCTTTTTGTTGCTTTTTAGAAGTTTTACGTAAAATTTACCAATAACATAGAGTTTTAAAAAAACTGATCTCTCATACATTTTTCAAAATCTAAAAGGGAGGGGAAAGTCAATCAATAATAATCACACATGAGGAACTTTTTTTGGACGCAAAATTAAAAGTTTTTATCAGAAAAAACTTTACTTATTATTTGTTCCTTTCGAAAAAATATATAAATTGATGAAAAACTCAACAAATATCTAGTCATTTTTAAAGAAGGCCTAACTATTTTTTTCATATTCGGTAAAAATACCCAGGAGGCATTCCCAGGATATAATTTCTAGGGTACTAACTGTAGCCGAGGAGTCGTGATTATATATATGAACTATATTTTTTATCTTTGTGATTCATATAGATATATTTATTTAAAAGTTATTTATATCTATTTCCACTTATTTATTTTATGTTATTTTTATTTTATTTTTCTTACTACGTTTCAAAATAAATATTTAATATCAAAGCGAAAAACTGGTTCCATTCGTTGTTAGGAACCTAATAACGTAATAATACCTTTATGTATGACAAAAGAAAGTAATATTTATGCTAGTATTGAATATTTAAATGAATTATAGTTCTGAATTTTTCATCGCATAATCCAGAATTTTTTAAACAGAATTTCGCATAATAATCCATTTCCCTTCGCATAATTTAAAGATTTTGAACAGCAGAAAAAATTATCTCTATTAATGTATTTTTTTACGAATAAAATAAAAATTACGCGCCCTATCAAAGAATGAATTATAACAAATGTTCCGAAAATTTAATTTTAAAACTTTCAATGTTATTTTTTACGATAAAAAAACTACTCGTCCTATTAAAAAATGAATTAAAACGAATTTGTAGATCTTTTTTTGGGTGAACAATTACTGTGTATTCATTTTTTTTCGTATCTTGCCTAGTTTGACCGCAAAATGGAAATATTGTTTTTTAGTATTTTATTTGGCTGTTAAAGCCATAACCGTTGATCAAAAAATGCTGGTTAATGAACTCGACCTTTCTTTTTCGTCCCTTAAAACGTGTGCCAAAACGCAATCTAATCTTATTAGTCTTTCAAATTTTATCCGGTATACAGACGACAACGACAGACTTCAGATGCAGGGGGTCTCGAAACGTGGAGATTTAACGTAATCCGCGATAGTCAGTTTTCACATAAAACTAACACTTTCTCATTATGATGAGAATGTCACAATTTTATGGAAAACATTTGAATCATTTTAAATTGTACTAAAAAATTACATAGTTTTAAATATGTACATAGAAAGTTTCGAAATCAATTTTATTGATTTGAATTTAAATCTTTAAAATTGATCAAATAATAAACTGTAATGAATTCCCGGTAAAGCTGACTTCACTTTTCGACTTGCCATGCTCCTGGAACTTCCTCTTAAATTTTGAAGAATAAGTGAAAAAAGATTTTTTATTCAAACTAGTACAAATTTTTTTGCAATCTATACATTTTTGTAAACAACTATTTTTATAGGAGAAGCATCTAATTTCGCACAGAACCTAACTTAGCGCACCCGTATTTTCAAAAAATTGACGCATTCTGAAAGAAAGTTCTCATCAGATTGAATCTATGTTTAACTACTTTAGTGTAACGTAACGATCACAGTCGGTTAGGTGGGATTGTCAGGAAGTACATAGTTGGTACACGAGTACACGTAAATGCATCCAATTTTCTTAAAAGAATGTTCTAAACGTAAAAGTAAGTTATAAATTTAGGAATGATAATATTTTTCGAGTATAGAATGTATTTGCGCAATTATTTCTTATTTTTCTGTTGATTTAAAACTTTTCAGTTTCAACAAATAAAATAAAGTGTCCAAAATTTAAGGTTAGAGTGCTTGTATCGATTCTATTTTAATCGATTCTGATACCGAAGTAGTATATGGAGATCCAACTCTAATACAAGGATACCCCCCATTTTTCCGTGCCCACATCATACCCACAGCATACCAGGTTAAGTATTGTAGCGCCTCTCGTGACAAAATTTGAAACTATTGAAAACCAACAGCAAAACCTATGTTATAACGGTTTTCCACCAGAGGCGCTAGAACACGTTATCTGAAGTGTCATAGGATGTGGGCACGGAAAAATGGGGGGTGAAATTTTCCGAACTGGTCCATAGAGTTGAATCTCCTTATACTACTTCTGATCTGGTACTCTAACCTCAAATTTAGGATATTTTATTTTATTTCGTGAAACTGAAACGTCGTCAACCGACAAAAGGATTAAACATAACAGCGTGAATGCATTCTACACTTGAAAAATATTACTATTCATAAATTTATAACTTACTTTTATGTGTATAATAACTTTTCCGAAAAGTCATATGCGTTCGCATATAAGCATGTACCAGATATGCTAACCTTCCTGGCATTTCCCCCTATCGTGACATCATGCTAAAATACTCAATTCGGCGATAACCGATGAAAAAATTTTAGCATTTAAAGTATTGATTTAGTGTTGATCATACAAAGTTTAAGAAAGTTATTTTTAAACATGTTGTGGTTATCATTATAGCGCGACAAAAGAAATGGAAACAATTGTTTTGCTATCAACTTAAAAAATTGTATTATCTAATGCTTAATTTTAAGTCTTATGAATTCTTTATAGCGCTTTATCCGTAAATGAAATTGATTAAATTTGACATAAAATGTGGTTACTCATGCACTATATTTATTTCAGAAATTCATACCTTAAAATAATTCAGTTTTGCCATCATAAAAACTTTCTAAATGGATTATGTATTTTGATACTATAATATTATATTACATTCATTTTTGCGAAATCCTAAAATTAAAGTTTTTAATTAATTCGAATATAATTTTTTCGTATTAATTTTTTGGTTCTAAATTAAAAATTTTTCGGGAAAGTTTGAAGTATTTCAAATTGAACAGATTTTGACTTTCAAGCGCTTGAAATGCAACAATTTAAAGTTTATGCGTTTAAAATTATATAATTTATTACAGTTGAAGCATTAACATTTGAAGAATTTAAGATTGAATTAAAACTTGAAAAATCGTAAGAACTGCCTGCTATTTTTTGATACCTTTTGTGCAATTTTTAAAGTTACAGGAGAGTAGTAATTACTGGTTTTCTTTCCCTATTTCTTTTCAATTTCATTCCTCAATAAGATAAATGAGGAATTTGACATATTTATTTTAAAAGTGTGCAAAGATAATATAGGCCCTGCAAGCGTGTAATTTTTTCAAAATTTGGTCGCATAAACATCAATCAAATTTAGAACAAAATAATTACTTTTCAACTTCAGCGAAGTATTCTAACCCTTTTTTATTAACGTATATACATATAAATCCAAGAATGGCGTAAAAGAGCTTAAATGTAATTTTTCAAATACTAACGGAATGTAAAACCAGTTTCACATCATGCGTACAGAGCGCAAAGTTTCCAATATCCTGATGATTTGTCATCATACTTTTAAGCTAAAAGATGCTATCTCAAAATTCATTAATTTATTGTAAAGCACTGGTAGCTCTTTTAGGCCTGAGTTTTTCACCAATACCCTAGTTATCTTTTAATCTCTTTATAAACGTACAATGTATTTTGCAATAACCTTTTCTGTGAAGTTACATACTTTTCTCTAAAAGTTAATCATGAGTTTTCCTCCACAACGGAAATTGAAATGAAACCAGTATTCCACATTAAAAACTTTTCAAATAAAATGATCAAACTCTGCCATTTACGAATAATTTTGAACCCTTTTTGCAAGTTAATTATATCTATAACATAAGCTCAAAGTAACGTTTGTTATTCTTTTTCTTATTTGGAATCAAATATTAACATTTTCCTTTTCTTTGCAGAACGGCTTTCAAGAAATATCCCAAAATTAGTGGAAAGGAAGTTGATCTCTACTTACTATACGTGCTAGTTACTGCTCATGGAGGATGGATTAAGGTTAGTTTAAAAAAATAAGAATATAAACTAGTTGAATGAAAGAAAACAAATAATATGAAATAACCAGCGGACTTTGGTCAACATTCGAATCGGTTAACGATTAGTGAATGACAATATACTAGAAATTATGTAAAAATATTAAGACGAAGTGTTTAGAATTTTATGATCAAATATCATTTTATTATGTTATCCCATTCAAACTTGTTGCACGATTTTACAGCGCTCTCGCAGTTCATTTCCTTACGCAAGAGTAACTTTAATATATTATTGGGTAGTTCATAACTCTCATGGATCAGCAAGTTCTTCAAAGTTCTGTCAGTTACATTTATCAACAAAATTATATTAATATTGTTGTCTTGCAAAATAAGGATGCAGTACAGACTGCAGATTTATCAATAGTAGTCATCAGCATAGTTCGATGTAGCGAGTACCGACCATTCAATACAATTTTGTGTTGAATATGGGTTGGACTGGTATCTCTCTTAAGTGATAAGAGGAATCGAACAACTGTAAACATTTCCTTCAAATTCGACATTTCTACTTATTAGGTTGAGTTTTAATAGAGGACTTGCAACTTCACAGGGCCATTCAAAAAATTCGTAACGCTTTTTCCTGACATTTTGGGACCCCCTCCTAAAGGCGTTACGTATTTTTTAAACTGCCCCATATGGATAATTTTCAAAATACACTCGTATCGAAAAAAATGAATTTCTTCATTCGTAGTTCTAATAGGGATGAAGACCTTATTCTGGAAGTCAAAATATAGTATAGTAGTAGTAAATATAGTATAGTATAGTAGTAGTAGTATAGTAATAATGCAATTGAAATATTTTTTACCCCACCTAAACAACAGTTGAATATGTGATAAATGTTATCGGTAATGTATTTTCAATATATTGCAACAATAATATATGAAGAAGATTGACATTAAAATATTTTTATTTAGTTTTAATTACAAGAATTAATATTTATTATTAAATTTGAAGGACACTTAGGCAAAAAGGAATTTAAAAATAATAAATTCCTCACTATACTGGCACAAATTTAAGTATACTGAAAAACATTTTTACTTCATTTAGACACTCAACATTTATTTTATCCTGAAATAAAAATCAATATGTCACCTTTAGATATTTTTTTGTAATTGAAAGTCAATAACAGTTATTTCAATGGCAACCTTCTTTATATATTATTGTTGAAATATATTTAAAATACATTACTGAGAATATATCACATTTAATGGTCAAGTAGTCGAGAGAACTATTGTAACTTTAAGAAAATAGCGGAAAAGTCGAATTTTATAGATTTGTCTGTTTCAATGTCGCTTAGACAGGATAAAAAAAATTTCAATCGCATTATTGCTACATATGTGTAAATTCACTTGCTCCGAACTATTTTTTCTGGTAACTTAGATCCCATAAAAAAAATTTCATTCTTCAAATAAGAAGTGTATCGCTTTTTGACGATATCTACGATATGGAGACAAAAGAAATACTTTTGAATTATGTTTTAGGGGAGTGTTTTTCACCCCTATTAGAACTATGAATGAAGAACTGATTTTTTGTATACTCCCTAATGTTCAATAACTACACAAGAACTCCAATATATTGGAGTTCTTGTGTATATCTACTTTAACTGTCATAGAAAGGGTTGTTGTCTTAAATGCATAGTTTCTTCAGATTTTGTAAACTGTTAGAAAATTTATCAAAAGAGCAATATCTTTTCATCGAAAAACAGATTTCAGCCATTTTGTTCATTTCCTTTAAGGCTGATACAAATGGCATAACTTCTAAAGAAGAGCAATTTGGAAAATCATCTTTGTCTAATAAGCCATCAGAATTTCTTTAAAGGTTTTGGTAGGCTTTCCCCTCGAACATTTCCCCTTGATAATTCTTTGATACTAAATAAAGCTTTCGCGGCCACCTAAGTGCTTCAGTTCTCACTGGAAGGGGGACTGAACCATCGCAAAAAACATGGTGTAAAAACCTTGGAATTAGTTTTGTAGTCTGATCTTCCTTAATTAGTGGATAATTTGTGCTACTGTAACAGTCCTTGGCATTTTTTCTTTTTGTTTTCCAGGAATAACATTTCTTTTAATTATGTCTCAACTGTCCAAAAGTTCTCCAACCGTGTTGTTCTTTATCTGTTTCTTGTTTGGATCTCAACTCTTAAAAACTTCTTAAATAATATGGATTTGGCTTGGAGCAGTTAGCGTTTTGTAATTCATTAACGGTTATTATAGGTTCAAAGTCTAATTCAAAGAGAAAAGATATATTGGTAAGTTTAGTAATACTTACTAACAGTTGAATGTTGCTGTAGCTTTCTTTAGTTTGAGGCGCAAACCAAAGTAAAATTACTCTATGAAAGCTGGGACCCTAGTATCAGTCTCCTATTTTCGGGAGAGATCTGAACCACCTGAAGTTAATTTTTGTTGTAGGTAGATCATACATTAAAATAAGTGCTAGATTCAAACTTTCTTTCTGTGTTAAATTGCAAAAAGGATCAGCTACAAAAGACGATATAGTACTGTTAGTTACAACCGTCAGTGGTATCACTTTCTTATTTCCTCCAGATATTTGAACCTTCTGAAGATAATTCTCGTTGCAGGGAGATTTTATTCCATACTGAAATAAGTGGCAGAATCACACTTTATTTTTTCTGTGAAAGGAAACAGTTTCACTTCCAGCATGCACGCGATGAAGATCTACTAATAATGTATAGAATTCCTGAAAATAAAACAAGAATTGAACGATCAAGTTTGGGCAACCACAGCAAAATGCCCCTATTGCAATTCCTAAAAAAAAAATAAAAAAATTTGTTTCTTTGGACAAAAATAAAAAAGAGGAAAGAAAAATGAGAAGGCAACCAACCAAATCCCCCTTCCTTCTCTTTTTTATTTCTTTCGTCTTGTTCATTTTTATTATTATCAAAACACAATATGACAGCACCCTTATCAAGGCAAGAAAAATTAAAACAGGTGGGAACAGCGACCACGCAACGACGCTATCTCCTCGATGCCTGAGATCTGAATCAATTTCAATCAAATTGATCAAATCAATCAAAAAAACTCAAATTTTGAATTTGGTTTCAAATTGATGAAATTTGATTTAATCAAAAAGATTCAGATCTCAGGTATCGAGGAGATAGCGTCGTTGCTTGGTCGCTGTTCCCACCTGTTTTAATTTTTCTTGCCTTGATAAGGGTGCTGTGTGAGCACCGAAACGTAGGTAAATACTTTGCATGCTTTCATATTGTGTTTTGATAATGGTAAAAATAAAAAAGACGAAAGAAATAAAAAAGAGAAGGAAGGGGATTTGGTTGTTTGCCTTCTCATTTTTCTTTCCTCTTTTTTATTTTTGTCCAAAGAAACACATTTTTTTATTTTGTTTTTCAGAAATTGCAATAGGAGCATTTTGTGGTGGTTGTCCAAATTTGATCGTTGAATTCTGGTTTTATTTTCAGGAATTATGTACATTGACTTGATTATTGGACGTTAAATGGGATTTTGAGTTTGATTTTAGTCTGATTTAAAATTCCTGAATTACAAATGAATACTGATTATAACAGCAATGGGTCTGGACGAGATTGCATAATGACATTTTTATGAGAAAGGTTTTGCTGTGAATTAGACGAGGACGTGTAGATAACATTGCGCATGTGTAAATAGTGTAACGCAGTTTCTCTTCGGATTCATGTTCTGGGGGTCCTAGATAAAAAAAAAAATGCAGGGTGCCAGCTTCTGATAGTGTGTGTTTGCCCGGGGGATGGGGGTATAGGGGATGAGCGCACGGAACGGCGGTATCTCTTACGTCCTTACGAAATAATCAGTTAATTTGCAACTTTCTACTCAAATTACATGTATTTTTTTTTATTTATACTTAATTGAACATTTTTTAACCAATCTTCGTGAAAAACTACATTAAAAACTAATATATATCATCACTTTACAACAACCCTGAAGTATTTATTATTCCCAGAGCGGCACATGTACAATGCTCATCTTGTGAAGATTTGGACTCACGATTAGAAAGATAGATAGATAGATTAGAAATAGCAATTCTAACAACAATCTACGAATAGTATTTTTGATGCTATATCATAATAATAACTTTTGTTAAATACGTGAGGAAATTTTTCAAACAATTGTTGTGTATCATTTTGAAAAAAATAACCCAGATATTCGATCCGTTATATCTCAGCGACCACTCAGTGTTTCAAAAAGTATTAGTGGTGACTCGATTAACTTCTAAACAACATTTTATTATTTGTTAAAATTATAAATATGAAGATGGCTTTTATGCATATGTTTTTATCATGAAAAACAAACACACTTTATCCTATTATGAGACACAATTTTATTTTTAAAGTATAAATATTTTATATACAGAAATACGTACTTGAAAATAAAATCTGCTTACATCCATAGTTTTTTGCAATGTAATAATGGCCATCTTCTAATTTATTTTGAATATAAATAAGTGTATTATTAGTAATATCGCGTGAAGATTGAGAAAGACGTAGGAATACTTAATACCACTAAAAATTTGAAGCCTGTAAATTTTTGCTTAAGAAACAATCGTACAACTTTCTTAAAGGAATTTGGTGTCTAGCAGAATAAGGTAGCAAGTGAATAAAAATTTTCACCTCGTCTACATCTTGGAGATTGAAATCCTTTATGCGACCAGTTGTAAAAGTAAACGATCGATTTTTAATTCGAAGAAAGGCATAGTTTTTTTATCACAAATAATGATTTTAAATCATTCTTAATATCTTTATGCATTCTTCAATTACTTTCTGTTGTAGGCAATTTATTTGCACATTTATTCATTTTAAATAAGCAAGCCAATGGTCACCAATCTGGTTGCCGACTTGAAGCATGCGCAGTGAAAAAAGATCCGAGATTTAGAAGCACTGAATCTTCGTCCCTTCATCCAGTGTCTACTGCACTCATACCGATGTGAATTTGTCACTGAGCTCCACGACTGAGCGTGCCTCTGCAAATTCTCACTAATAGTCATGGAGTGTTCCCTGACTCTTATTTGAGTTCTTTGTTTCTGAATCACGCACTTATCCAATTCAAGTCTTTGGAAATATGAGTTTTTTTATAGCCATTTCATGATTGTATAAATTTTCTTTGTAAACTGTCTGATAAGAATTCCAGGACTGTTGTTCCTTGACTGTGCTTGAAAACTTCCATGTCTTTTCTTTATTTTTCCATGAAAATTTATGATCACTTTATAGAAAGTATACGAGACTTTAGAAAAATGATGGCCCGTCCAGAAGTCCAGCACTAATCTGGGAAATGTTCCAAGACTTATTTTTCCGTGTATAGTGCTTTTAATTATGTACATGTTTCTAGAATTTCTGGTAGGGAGGGGGGACAACCCCTGCCCCCGCCCCCCCCCCTGGCTACGGCCTTGGTGAGGAACAATTAGTAGTTCAGGGTGTCTACTATGCTGGAATTTAAGGAAATCCGGGAATTGAAAAAAATCTAGGAAAATTTGGGAAATGTCCATGATTTTATTTTTGATGCGGGAAGTGTATTTCATTTCCTTATAATTTATCATTTTTTATTGTCTCTTTGAGCTACTTGCGCTACTTTTTTCTTATTTAAAATTGACATTCTTGAAAACGATTAAAAAATTAAGAAAAAATATTTTTTAAATAAATTATAATATTGCAGTCGAGCAACTTACGCATGGTCGCAACCCATTATGCATTGTAAGCATGCTTCTATCGTAAGAGGACCTCACATTTGTTAGCGGGAAACATTCGCGAATCGTCCGGGAATTTCGTGGGCAAAATTTAGTAGACATCCTGTCAGTAACGAATGAAATAATTAAAATCAGGCATATTCGTGGATAAACCGAATCATTCTGCAATCGAGTAAGATTCAACTTTGATTTCCAAAATGTGTTCGGAGTTTGTACAATTTATGGATATTTTTTCTTTTGATTGATTTTGTTTAATTAAAATAGATTTAGAGTAATTAATCTACTTTTACAGTGGAGAAATCTATTTTAGTTTCATTTTCAATATTATAATTTTTCTAGAGGCCTTTACTGTCTTTATTATTTGTACCAATTTAATTAAGTTAACGTACATTTGAAGGTAGAAATAATTTAAAACAATTAAATTAGTATTTATTTTTTTAATTCTCTTACATAAAAAGAAATCCCAGAGCAGCAGTGCTTTCAAGGACCAATGTGTTGAACATGGCATGTTGAATAAAGTCGTCAGCAATTTTTATCGATTCGCGTACAAAGAAAATCACACAAAAAATGATGACCAATGAATAAAATATCAAGGACAATTCATTTGATCGTATAAATGTGACTATAGACGTTTTATTGAAAGGATCCCGCAAGTTTTTTTTTTATATGAAATTTATTGGTTTTTGGTGAATTTGAGCTAATGAAACCGAAACGCAATTTCCGTAAGAAACGTGTGAGCGTGAAAATTTCCATTAAGAAACAGGTCATTTATTATTTTAAGTTTATACATATTAGCATATCAAATTTAATAAAGAGACCCATGTCTAATCCAATTGAAATAAACCATTTTTATATCAAATAAACTTCTAAACATTTTTCTTTACATAATTGTTGATATGATATTTCATGTGTCATAATATTTTTAAAAAATCTTCATTGTTAAATTCTTCTAGATAGTCGAACTCTTTATCAATATACGGCTTCAAGGAAATTCTGCAAATTAGTCCCTTATTTATAAGTTTTGTTTTTATAACTTTTGCCCATAAAACTTAACTGAACTCAGATTTTTTAGAGATTATCCGTTCATTTTTGAAAAGTGTAAATACTTTTCGTGACTGGTCTTGTCGTTTGAACATATGTTTTGAGTGACAGGACAGACAATTTGTGCGTAAAATTAGCGCCCATCAGAGCGGCTATCACTTTGTTGCCGAGGGACAATCAACTTTATGTATTATGTGCGTAATCTCATCTTATACTATACTAATGATACGAATGATGACACAACAGAGGAGCCTCCTCCCTTCCATCGCGATTCTGTTCAACGCGTGGCGCCAATGAAAGCGTTTTGGGTGCCGCGGGGGAGGGGGGGGGGGGGTGGCGTGCTTGAGGTTATGAAGAGAAATTCTGGAAATTCGTAAATAATAGAGTAAATTAGAGTATTCGAAGTATGTAAAGTTAGAATGTGGATCAATTAATCTTCTGTAGCAGGACGGATTATTGTTAGTGTCAATTATACGTGTGATATACATAATTAAGAAGAGTGCGTATTAAAAACTGAGGAAATACGTACTTAAGGGTGACTTTTCAAAGATCCCAAAATAGATTTGCTACTCTGAATGAAAATATTAGTATAACTGACGTATCTGCAGAAATACATAGAGAAATACAATCAAATTCTTTCTTACTGACAAAGTTCTTTTTTACCAAGAATTTTATGCAAAAAATTCAAAAGAAAATCACTTCTTAATTATTTAATTTTTAAACGGATTTTAAACCTGTTACCCTTGTTGACAGAAACTCAGTTACGCGAAAATAAAGATGCATTACAGAAACAGTTACGCTTTCCCGTACTTTCCAGATAATTATACTACATTTTTTGTATTAATGTATTACGGGCACGGATTTTATTAGGTACACACTCAATTGAAATTGCGGAAATCCGTAAGGGGCCATTCAAAAAATACGTAACGCCTCTAGGGGGGAGAGGGTCACCTCGAGTGTTACTCTTATGTTAAAGTTGCATACACTTAATATGTAAAAAGCGTTACTTGGGGGGGGGGGGGAGTCAAAATTATAAGATAAAAGCGTTAAGTATTTTTTGAACGGTCCCTAACTAACTGCAAATTCTTATTCTAGAAAATGGAAATAGACTTTTATAGCAAATTGGCTTAAGACGATATCAGGGTACCCTGCAATACCTGACGGCTCAACTGACGAGGCGATGTGGTGCTCAACCGGAGACTACTGCGTTACGTTACCTCGAACTCTGTTCCACACCACCTATAGACTACTATTCGTTCACGATGGGAAGGCCCCTCCAAAACAGCTGTACATTTTGGTAATTTACTCGCAATGCAAAAATCGCACAAAAACACTGCTTATATCATGATGAAGCTTACTTTATTGCGCTTAATACAAGCCCT